>CAUYPK010081162.1:0-27963 GCA_963574355.1 Loris lydekkerianus
ATGGTCTTATGCATTGCTTATCAATACTCATCAAGTAGAAGAAGGAATGTTATCTCAAAATTGTTATTAAGGAAATTTACCATAATGAACAACAATTGAACGCACTTTGTGTGTCATGGAAGAAGCCCAAGTGCCCATCAACCCATGAGTGGATTAACAAATTGTGGTATATGTATAGCATGGAATATAATGCAGCCATGAAAAAGACAGAGACTTTACCTCTTTTATGTTTATGTGGATGGAGCTGGAACATATTCTTCTTAGTAAAGTATCTCAAGAATGGAAGAAAAAAGTATCCAATGTAGTCAGTACTATTATGAAACCAATATATAATCACCCACACTTCCATATAAAAGATGAAACACAACTATGGCCCAGGATGAAAAAGAGAAGAGGAGGGTATGGGGAAGTGAGGAGGAAGCTGGGTGGAGAGAGGGTAATCAGTGGGACCTTACCGACGGTGCATATTGCAAGGGTACATGTCAAATCTATTAAGAGTAGAGCATAAATGTCTTAACACAATAATTAAGTAAGTGAGGTGAAGGCTATGTTAACCAGTCTGATGTAAGCATTCCAATTGTATAAAAAAATCAGCATTATGAGTGTATAAAAATGCATTAATGTACACAGTTATGATTTAATAAAAAAAATTGGTAAGAGAAAAAAAAAAGAATACCAAGGGTTTGTCAGGTCATTGAGAATCATTTATGAAAACTACTTCTCAATCTAATCAAACAACTTAAAGTACTATTCGCTCCAAATTTAAAATGAGTTTTCTTCTAAGCTGAATATTTGGTTACATGCATCCATCTGCAGCAATATTAGACAGAAAAATGAAAACAAGCCCAATTGTTTAAAAATGAGCAAAGTCATAATAGGAAACAACCACTCAAATGAACGATGAAATACCTTTGGTCTATAAATTCATCACAGTTTCCTTCATCAAAAGCGAGAACTGCAATATATGACAACTTTAAAAATTGTCTATAAAATTTTACTATCATAATAACTTTTACATATTTTTTAAATCCATAGAATCTAGAGAAATTTTTTATTGGCTTAAAAAAAAATTCCTCAATACATTATAGATATCAGAAGCTAATTTTCCAGAAGAGCAATTCAAATAAAGTGGCTATAATTAGTAAAAAAGAAGTAATAATATAACTTTGCTTATATGGACCTTAAGGTAGAATAAGGTTATTCAAAACTATATTGCTTTAAGTCAAAACCTGTTTCATGAGAGTGACACTTAGTGGGCCACGTTCCCTGTCCCTCTGGCTATGGCTTCCTAAGTCTTCTAATAACTCAAGTAAACTGCCGGGACAAACAACGCAGCTAGGGCTGTGTCTGGAGAGTCTGCATCTGCCTTCCTTAATCAACTTCCTTTCCTGAATATGAGTTGCAATAATGAGTCAATTAACGTCCTCAAATGCCAATGAGATGCAAAAAAGACTGGTCGTGGTGGTGGCTGCGGCAGTGCGTTTTGGGAGCTGTTCCAATGTCTGGATTTTAACGAGAATCACACACTGAGCTCACAACTGATTATTTATCTTATGCAAACGTGACTGGCTGGCACTTTCCTCTGCGCTTTCCCCATGGCTCCCCCAGGAAAGAGGAATCTAACCTTGTTTGTTATCAGGAAAGTCTCCATGGGTTGAATCTAGGGCTCCTGAGTCTGAACTGCTATCTTCCTTACTCAGATTGAAAGGCACACTGGTGATCATTTTCCTTATTAATATTCTGCATTAATATTTTATTTTACACATGTTCAGAAATTGTAACTTTTTTGTGATGCGCTTACTAGTAAAAGCAGTCACTTCTGAATCCTACCTCTACCTGTTATACCTTTATGATATAAATAGTCAACTGCAATTTAGTATCTTCTCTGTGTCAGGTGTTTTGGAAATATTACTATAAATCAAACACATTTTTTCAAATATTACAATTATTCCCATTTTACAGATAATAAAACTGAGGCTCAGAGAAAAGTTTATACAACCCCTGGACAGCAGTGATAAACTTTGAAATCAGGCCTGCGAGCCTTCTTATCCAACTTCTTTGTACCATAGAACAAAGTTCACAGCTGTGGGGTACTATATTTCCTGCCTGTTTACATGAATTGTACGAGAATATTTATTAAAACACCAAATTACAGTCAGCAATTCTCCATCTTCTAATTTTATTAAAAACCCTTCATGTCTAATGAATATTAAATGTCCCAGTGCAATTTACTTCTCTTTCTTTTTTTTTTTTAGTTTCCTCATTTTAAAAGTCTGGACAGCTGGCTGACCACTTGGCAAACACAAGACCCCCAAAGTAAAATGATAACTCTGGCCGCATGGCCACTTCTCCCTGACAGATTGGAACTCTTCACTGGCCATATTTTAATGTAAAAACTGAACTACTGAAAGTCAGTCATATGCTTTCTTCCCGGGGAGTCACGAAGTGTCTTTTGGAGGAGCACGGAGACATCCAGAATGAAATCTGCTGTGCAAGAGGGACTGAATTAAAGCTGATTCTTTTGAAAATTCATCCTAGATGAATTGTAGTACCAAACAGACTGGACAGAAAGACATAATTTAGTGAATTTCCACAAAAGCCAAGTCATTCCCAAATTAAGTGGGCTTTAAAAAAGGGCTTGGCAAAGGTGGTCAGTGACTTCATAGTCACTAATTATTGGTGCTATTTTAGCAATGCTTTGTGAGGACTGGTGACTTAAGACATTTTCAGTTCCTATTAAATGGTTTTGCCTAGTTATAAAAAAAATTATATTTTAGAATGAGAATACTTCTATCCACATAGACCCTTTTTATTTTTAAATGCTAATACTTTGCTATGTAGAAGCAGTTTTAGAATGATTTTCTCTCATTAAGATGAATTCAATAAAATAAAACAAAAAATAGGAACTTGAAACACAGGAGATGTGTGTGTCACTAACTGTTCTTCCTTCACGTGTTTGATTATGGAAAGGGCAGAATGTGATGCCAATGACCTTGCATTCATGAAGCGTGTTCCCTGCCAACTAAGGCCCAGCGTAACAGCCACGGCTCAGCCATTCCTCCTTACAAACACTGATGTGCTGTGATGGTCAAACCCTGCGCAGCGTAACAGCCACGGCTCCGCCATTCCTCCTTACAAACACTGATGTGCTGTGATGGTCAAACCCTGCGCAGCGTAACAGCCACGGCTCCACCATTCCTCCTTACAAACACTGATGTGCTGTGATGGTCAAACCCTGCGCAGCGTAACAGCTTAGAGGCTGAAGATGTCATTTTAGAACATCTTTTAACTTTGGAATCATGATGTTGACTCTTTGAAAAACAAAATCTCCAGTGAGATCTTATTAATATTTTAAATGGCTTAAAATGTAATTTCATAGAGAATTGCTTGCCATACTAATTTTGGACAGTCTTATAGAAGAATTCCAAAACAAGAATATACATGAGTCATTCTTAGGGACAAAAATATTGCCCGCCTTGGTATAAAATAATTCAAAGTAGCTATTACTGGGTTTTGCAAGATGATACACTTGCAGAAAAGTAACAAAAGGGATTCCACAGCAGTCCTTGTTGCCACCAAGTTAGACTGTCACTTGCGTTAGCTCCTTCCAAATTGTATTTTAAATTACAGGGCACAAGCAAAGAAAAGTGAAGAAATACCCTCTTACATTTTAATGATGTGGCTCGGAGGTGGTCGCTAAATCAGCTCTTTACACACATTACTGAATAATCTATACACTCGAATAATTAAAAGCAACAATCCCAGTTTACTCATAAAAAGTTCTTCCAGAGTCCCTTTCAGAGTAGTTACAGATGTTCCTCTGCTTCCAATCTAAATGAGCTTCAATAAAATGTATTTTACAGCCCTCCTTGGTACATTTAGATTGTTAATGAATGTCAAAAAAATTCTCCTTTTCTTCAACCCCATTTAAACAGATTGGAAGCAAAAGTCTTCACCTTTTCCAGAAATAATCTGATAGTTTCATCTAAGAAAAACTTTTTATAAAAACTTTGATGTCCAGGTTAGGTCCCTACAGTCCATAAAATTTGGCTGTAAAGAATATGACTTTAATCAAGGTTCTTATTTTACGAGCCCACATCAAAATTGACACCTCAGGACCCTCAGGGGAGGGGTCAATTTGAATGGCGTGATGAGTAAAGTATCTTCTGATTTTAACCTAACAAATGTGAGGGAAGCCTTCCTTATCAAATTCTGAATTTCCGATGTTGAAATTACTTTAGAATTTCTTGAGAATTCTCCCTAAACTAAGAAGAAGATTTACACAGTCTCACAGAAATAATACCCAGTGGTTAAACTAGAACCAAGTTGCAAGAGTTAGTTACTTTCACCATCCCCTCTACATACTGAGAAAAGTTCAATATGGGACCTTTTGATAATATATTCAGCAGAATCTCACATTCTGCAAACTGGCTTTTTCCCAAATTCTGCCATCTGACTGTTTTCTGCTGGTGCCTTTTATTCTTTCATAAGGCAGGTGGTCAAAATTGAGCAGACAAGTAGTCACCTCCTGGTCAAAAAGACATTCATGTTATAACAAGTTGACCCCATGACTACTAAGTGTTCACTGTTCTTAGAGCACAATTAGTATCACTTTTTTAAAGTATGCTAATTTGTCAATTAAAATGATTATTCATTTATTAATAAAATGTATGCACATAGATTCCGATAAGAAGAAAATCATCGGAGAAAAATACTCAACAGAGAATACTGCAAAGTTACATTCTTTCTGGAATCTTCCTTTCCTCAGTAAGAAAAGGCCCAATATATAACATTTTTCAAAGGTCTCTCTGATACTTGAATTATCAAGCATGAGGCAATTCAAGAAACGTTATCACATCTATGAGTTTGCCATTCGCGAAACCTTCTTGATTTATATACGTAAGAACAAAAACCTTTTTCACAAATTAAGAAGATGAACTATCAGTCATGGATAGTCAATTGAAACAGTATTTCATCAATGTTTTACAAGTCGTAGGAAGAGCTGGTCATTCACTGACATAAGAAGTGGAGTTGAAATACCTGGGTAAGATTACAGGAATAGTCAGGAGCTACCTCAAGTATCAACCTAAGGAGACTGTTGGAAAATTTCTCAAGATAAGCTTTTTTTCTCAATGGCATTATAATTTTCCTGCCTCAGGGAATTGAAGTGAAAGTTCTTTTTCACAAAATGTATAATCATTGAGGCTTCTTACCTAAAATTTAAAAAAATACAGAATATGTAATGTGAAAGTGAAACATTTGTTCTCTGGGGTGACAGCAGTGTGACGTGATTCCATCATTGTGAGGAAGGGCGGCTGGAGCCTGGTAGCTGAAATACAACTCTTGCCCGCCAGCTAACAAGTTTGGATGGCCGGTCTTCACCGCTAGGTTGGGCTTCTCCATGGTACAACAGTGAGGAAGAAGAAGCTGGAGAGCCACAGAGATTGCCTAAAAGACCTCCTCTTTTAGATTGAAATTATTCGTCCTTTTGTCCAATAAAGAAGACCAACAAAAAATTACATATTTTAAAGCCCAGTGTCCAAAAAACATATTTCTTGTCTTCTATTGCATTCCAGTTTCCTTGTGCCTTCTTGCTGCGGTTTGAACACACGGAACGCACGGCTGCCCAGAGCCTCTGCACTTATCGTTCCTGGTCTGCCCTGACCTTCCCCGTGGCATCCGTATATATCACTTCCCCACTTCTTTTAAGTTTCTATTTAAATGTCTCTGTTCACTTTGAGGATTTTTAAAATATATATATTTGTAAAGTAAGCTGCTCTTTGTGGGGTTGAACACAGAGATTTGTTCTTCTGAAATACACGTATAACCCTTTAACTCTAATACCATTACTTGACCCTGGACCACACATTGCAACATAAATACTCTTTCCACAGAATCCATCACTCTCTACCCTTTACCCTGCTTTATTTTTCCTCTTGGCCCTTGTTGTATGAGGATGCTATGCCTTTACTGACATTAATTTTCTGTTTCTCCCACTAAAATTTAAGTTTCACAAGAGCAAACAGTCAGCTTATTTAGTTAGGCCAACTTTCGTTATTTAACATTTGTTAAATGAACGAATGAAGTCAACATCAGCTACTTACAGAAGCTACTGTGATTCTCCCATGTGAATCTTACAGCAGAGGGACTGTTATGTATTCTCAATTTTAAAGTTATATATGCACTTGAATATTTTAAGTTTTAATTCTAATGGTTCACCTTGAGGAAGATTTGTTTTTTTTAATAATTTGAAAATGAGTTGCTTTTTGTATGGATGAATAGAGAGATGTGTCCTTCTGAAATATAGCTCCTTACCTCTGATAAGATTATTTTCATGACCTTGGATTGCAGGTATGATAATCCTATTATTATTATTATCAATTTTCTACCTATTAGCTCTGGATAAAGATAATTCCACTGTCAAAGAATCAAAGTATTTCATATTTGTATTACTTTTCACTTTCCAGATACAGGTCCTAGACCTTCTGAGATCTATAAAGAACAGCCATAATGACAGAAGCTTGCCAACATTTTCAGAGTTATCATATACATGTTGGATGCCTCCTATTATATATTTAATATATCTAAAGCATGTGGTGCATTAATCATATATTCAAATAGAATAAGATGTGTCTACTCTATTTGAAGGAAGTAGGCAGTTTGTAAAGACTTTTAATTTGTAGATTTAGAAAGAGGCATCATGTTTATAATTAAAAGGTGGGAGAATGTGTCTTAGTATTTGGTTGATGGTATGTGCACGGAATGTGTAACTTCTTACTTTTACTTTCTCTTAACTTCCTTTCTTTCTGATTCAAATTCACATAATTTCACAGGAGAATGCACGAGATTGTTGGTACAACTTCTCAAATAATTCAAACTGTATACTCATATCAACAGGGAATTCTGTGGTATTTCGTGTAGAATTTGACATATCATAGTTTAGTTTAGACTTGTATTTGAATATTGCAACTGTGATTAGTAGCTTTATGATTTTAAGTTCCGTAATTCCCTTCTAAAGTGGATATAACAGCTACCTCACAATTTGGTTGTGAGAACTTAGTGAGATAGTATATTAAAAATTCAGCATGATTTTTAAATTGCATACAAGAAGTTTTGGATATATGTTAATTTTTTTTACTTTCCTTTGAAGAAGAATTGTTTAGAGAGTTTTCAAATATCCACTCTTTTTTTAATAATATAAACAATATTGATATTCATATTTTGATTATTAATTATTAAACTAGCTAATTTAATTGAGTATTCTGTGCAAAATACTATGCTTCATTACATCTCTCAACAGCAACATAATGTAGGTATTATTTTATTTTCTCCACTTTGAAGCTGAGAAAGAAAACTGAAATGTATGAGGGTCAAATAATCTATACAAGATCACACAGGTCCCTGACAGAGGGATCTGAGCCCAAGTTACTAAATCACCTTTATTTAACCACTATGCCATGCTACTATTTTATGAGTTTCCTTGATAATACAGTGCTTGAAGACACAAAGATATAAAAGGATTGTATATACATGTACAATATATGTATTTAGTGTATATATGTTATATATATTCACTTCCATTAAATTAAGAAGAAAATTTATCAATTACTACATGTTAATCTTTGCCTCATATGAAACTAATATAATCATTGACTTTAGGAGAAGTTTATGTGTGTGTGTGTGTGTGTGTGTTAATATGTGCATATTCTTTAGTGCTTATAAACATAAGACTGAATAGTGGAATTGATATTTTTTAAAGTTTTAATAAATATGTTAATCATATAAAATTAGTCAATAGGAAATTATCCCTAGATGTTAAATTATATGCTATCAAAAATGTTATTCTTTATGAAACAGAACATAAATGTGTATGTAAGAATATAAATAGAAAATTTAGAGGGAACATTAGGGGCAAAATAATATTGTGACTATAATTATCACGACCTACAGGCATGGTTCGTTATATTTTATTTCACTTTATTATGCTTCACAAATCTTGCATTCTTTACAAATTGAAGATTTGCGAAAAATCCTACACTTAGCAATATGTTTTTTATTCAACAGCATGCACTCATGTTTCTATGTCACATGTTGGTAAATTCTTACAATAATTTAAAATTTTTCATTATTATTATTATATCCATTACAGTGCTCTGTGAACAATGATCATTGATGTTTATATTGTAATTCTTTTATAAGACGGAAACCTTAAATAACAAACATTGCAGGTGTTTTGACTATTTCACCACCCAGCCCTTCCCCCATCTCTCACGCTCTTATTGGGCCTCCTTATTTTCTAAAATACAAAAATATAGAATTTAGGCCAATTAATAACCCTACAATGGCCTATAAGTGTTCACGTTGCACATCTCTCACTTTAAATCAAAAGTTAGAAATAATTAAGCTTAGTGGAAAGGCATGTCAAAAGCTAAGATAGGTTGAAAACTAGACTTTTATACCAAACAGATGGCCAGGTTGTGAATGTAAAGGAAAAGTTCTTGAAAGGAAGTTAAAAGCGATACTCCAGTGACCACACAAATAATAAAGTAAAACAGCCTTTCTCCTGTGGAGAAAGTTTTAGTTATCTGAATAGAAGGTCAAACCAACCACATTTCTTAAAGCCAAAGTCTAATCCAGAGAAACATCCTAACTCTCAAAAAAAAAAAAAAAAAGGATTTCAACATATTACAGCTTATTGATAATGTAGCTGGTCACCAAGAGTTCTAATGGAGATGTACAGGAGATTAATGTTTTCATGCCTGCTAACACAAAATCCATTGTGCACCCTATGAGTGAAGGAGTGATTTTGTCTTTCAGATTCTTCTATTGAAGAAATACATTTCAGAAGTCTATAATTGCGATAGATAGTGATTCATCTGAGGGATCTGAGCAAAGTAAATTGAAAATCTGAGAATGACCATTCTAGGTGTCATTAAGGACATTAGTTATTTAAGGAAGGAAGTTAAAATATCAACATTGACAAGAGTTAGGAAGAAGTTAATTCCAGCCTTCATGGATGACTTTGAGGAGTTTGAGGAAGTATCTGTGGATGTGGGGGAATCAGCAAGAAAACTACAATTTGAAGTAAAGCCTAAAGATGAGATTAAATTGCTGTGATCTCACGATAATCCTCGAACGGCTGAGTAGTTGCTTCTAATGGGTGAGCATGAAGAGTGATTTCTTGAGAGGGAACCTGCTCCTGGTAAGAAGATACTCTTACCACTGTTGAAATGAAAACAAAGGATTTGGAATATTACATAAACTTAGTTGATAAAGTAGAGGCAGCATTTGAGAGGACCGCTTTCAATCTGAAAGAAATTCCACTGTAAAATGGGTAAAATGCTATCAAATGGCATTGCACGTACAGAGGAGTCTTCCATAAATGGAAGAGTCAGTCAATATAACAAATTTCATTGTTGTCTTAAGAAATTGCTACAGCCACCCCAACCTACCTCAGCCTTTAGCAACCACCACGCTTGACTAGTCAAAAGCCATCAACACTGAGGCAAAACCCTTGGGACTAACAGAAATATTGACTCACTGAAGGTTCAGATAATCATTAGTAATTGTTAGTGATAAAGTATTTTTAAATTAAAGCCTGTACACGTTTATACATAATACCATTGCACATTTGATAGACTACAATATAGTTAAACAGTAACTTTCATATGCACTGAAAAACTGAAAAAAAATTTGTGGGTTACTTGACAGCAATATTCTCTATGTTGCAAAGGCCTGGAACATGACTTGAGATATTTCCAAGGTATGCCTGTGTAGACACTGATTCCTAGAACGTGAGTGTTAAATGGAGGCCCACAATCTATGGAGTTTTTTTTTACTTTGACATGGTAAGACTTTCATTGATAAGCCAATTAAACACCTATTCTAATTTTTCAACTAATATTTAAAGAAAAGAAGCCCTCGAAGTATGCAAGAACTTGGCCACATGCACTCTTTGAGTTATAAGAACATGACATCTTGAGTTCCTATTGGAATCAGTCCACTCAAACTCTGCCCCATTTTATCAAATAAGTTTATATAATATTCCAAATCCTTTTTCAATGATGGTTACAGTATCTTCACTAGAGGTAGATTCCCTTTCAATAAATCACTTTTTGTGCTCATCCATAAGTAGCAATTCCTCATCCATCCACGTGTTATCACGAGATTGTAACAATTTAGTCCCATTTTTAGGTTCCACTTTGACTTCTAGTTTTCTTGATGATCCCACCATATCTGCATATGATTTTCTATTATATATGTATCATAGAGAGATAAGAAAGAGAATTAATATATGGCTGCATCCATTAACTTTTGCTGAGGGTAAAATTGTTCATTACCATGTAATGCCAAACAAAAATATCTTAGATCTGTGGTTTTCAAACTAAAGGTGACATAAAATGAGCCAAAGTTTTCGAGGATGAATTTGAAAATGATCAGGGTTCCAAAGTCTTAACATTTTCCTATTTTACACAGTGGGGTTCCATGAAAGTCTATATTTGAACAAAGAATTCAGTTACTACTAATGGTAAATAAATAAATGAATAAATGACAGACTATTGGACTGCATGAATGAATGAATCCCTATGTTACACCATCATGCTTTAATTAATTGCCCACATGAATTATCCCTATCTTATTGGGCTAAGGACTAGAAAGGCCAACCTTCTTAACGCATCCCACTAAGTTTTGTTAGAGAATTGTATGTAAATAGTTATTATGAAATAACAAACATTAAAAATGTGTATATATAATTTTTACAGGTTGACAAACTTATCCAATCTTCCTTCCACAAGTGTAACTGTTACTCCACTAAGAATGAAGGGCACCCAACACCTGTTTCTTCTGTAAGCTCATACTCAAAAAATGCCACTTCTGAAAGCATCATTTTATCAAGATAGTCCATACATGAAAAGTACATTTAAACCCAAGCAGGTCACCTAGAGATTTGTTTTGTAAGAGAAACAAATTGTAACACAGGATGGTCAAACCATTCTATACCTTTGTGTTTTTTTGAGCAATTACATGATTTGGGGGTTTTTAAAATAAATAACTTTTAGAACTGATTGAGATTGGTCATCTTGAAGTTTGGTTATTTATAGTTTAAATTGAGTATCTCACATTTTCTGCAACTAACTCGTCTTTAACAAATTCAGTTCATCATTACTGCCCCCAACTCTTGTCCATGGCAGATTTTACTAATTTATCATGGCATTTTTTTCAGCTGAACCTAAAGAAGATCTCAGAATTCTTATTAACATGGCACTGCACTCCAGGTAGTCTATACTTACTGATTAACATTTTCACATGTGATGAAAGATATTGTCCTTGTTTGGTATAGTAGCAAAAACTGAGGATATTAGATTAGGGCATTTAATTCTAGTAATAACTCTAATGACAGCATAGTTCCAGGAAAAACAGTTCCCCTCCCAATGTCTCAGTTTTCTTTCCTATGTAATAGAGACCACAATGCCTCATTTTTCTTAAGTTATAGAACAGTTGTAAGGATAAGTGAGAGTTTACATGAACACTCTTAGAGTAACAGATAAATCTCAAGAATAACTACACCAGTGCAAGTTACTAAACTTCTTACCTTTTTTTTTTTTCTTTCACTGCTAAAGTTTTCCTTTCTATTACCTATGAAATGTCAGTACTGATACGAATATAGCCATTATGAGACTTAACTGAAAGAACATATGCAGAAGGCTCTAGCATAGTTTTTGGCAGAACTCAAAGTCAGTAAAGTGTCATTATCATCCTTCTCACTAGCCAGCTCTCTGGCCAGTACTAGCCGAGTTATGGTTGAGTTGGCTCTGATCACTCAGCATAAATAAGTATGTTTTAGCCACAGTAACATAAAAGCCAGGAAACACAATCTGGTAAAGGTTTTGGATTCCTCTGATGGTGAAGTATGGGACTTGTTATATTGGTTGTGATGATTCATTTTAGTAAAGGTGATGAGGCCAGACAGGAGGGTGAAAATTAAGTCATTGGAAACAATGAGGTAGCATCACCACCCTTTGGCATGTATTGCAGGCTCACTCACGGGCAGGCACCACACCAAGTGTTTCACATATAGTATACCCATATCTTATTTATTACTGTTAGTAATCTTAAGATGACCATTTTAGAAACAAGAAAAAAGAGACTTGGAGAAGTTAAATAATTTACCCAACATCAAAGCCACAAAGTGATGGGGATAGGATTGAATTCACACATGACTAAATCTTATCCACATAATTAATATAAAGATGGAAAAAAGAGGAAAGAAGTCTTTTAGGAGTAACATTTCCAGATTAAACAGAGAATACATCATTAAATTTGAATTCCAGTTTTAAAAAAACATACAATTTTAGAATCTATATGTGCCAAATATTTATCTAAAATTCAAATTTGACTGAGAGTCTTATTTGCTAAATCTGGGAAATGTATTTATTTGAGAGAAAATAGCAAGGAAAAACTAAGTGAAGTAGGTTATAGTGGGTAAAACACATACATAAAGGACATTTCATGGATACATTAGGAAGGGAAAAATTCAAGAACATGTCTAATGCTAGCTGCTTGATCTCTTTATTTCACAGGGAAAGAAAGCTTGCAAAAGACACAGAATGTTTTCTGTAAAGATGACTTCTATACATTTTTTAAAAATTTCTTTTAGTACATGGAGTTTCTGAGAATCTGATGGAAGCTATGGATTGTCTCTCTAGAAAAGGCTTATTCACTTGCTCACAGCCATCTCCTGAAGCCAACATGGACCATATTAAAAACTCATACTGTAAACCATTCAAAATGTTTGTCCAGGGCAGCTGAACAAGGTGCCTTGGACTCAGAAAGAGACCCATTTCATCCAGTGGTGTGCTGATTAATGTTGAACAACTTTACTACTGAACCAGAAGACCTCTGATTGTACAGCACTTGCCAATTTCCATGGTGTAAATATTCCCACTATGGCTGATTTCAAACTACTTATATAATCACTGAGATTTGGATTTGGGAAGAAGTGCATAATAGCACCTCTTTGGATGGCATTTCACACACAAACGGCAGATGTGAAGCATCCTCAGAAACATAGATGATAGTGAAATGTAACAAAGTAATCAGGATGTGATGAGTTTTGAGTACTTAGTATTTTTGTTTTGATATAATTAATTGATTGTATGTTTGTATAATGTAATTTTTAACGCTAGCCACCACGTTCAACAAATAGCTTGCAAAATTTCTGAAAATTTTTTACTGGCTCATGATGCCACTGGCTTGGCTTTCCATGTAATCTATAAATAATTCTCATGGTTATCATAAATATTAAGGAGGATGTGTGTAAAACAAAAGTATATAACATTAAGCAAGTAATTTTAAAGGATAATTGGTATTGTCATCACTATTAACTAGCAACTTTATTCATAAGAGTTATGCTTCTTTATTTTACTAAATGACACAAGATAAATAATTTTGTACCATTTTTCCTGTATAAACCAGGGGTAGTTGAATGGATATATGATACTCCTTCTAGTGCCTAAGATATGTTCTGAGAATAAACACTTACTCACTATATTATAAATGAGTCACCAATATCACAATATAAATAGAAAGTGGCAATATTAACATAATGTACTCAGTAAGCAATATTACATTGTGTTAAACTTCTCAAAGAATGACACATGATTTATTTCAAAGTATATCAAGGGTTTATTATACTGGAATTTGTTTATTTTCTTTTGTATACATTATCTGCTAATTTTAGACACTTAGAGAATATTTAGATCTTGATTTATATTTACACACTCTCCTTATGTGTCTTGCTGGATTTCTTATTTCACTAAATAATATCTTTCTTGCTGGATTTCTTAATTCACTAAATAATATCTTTCTTCTATTATTCTGCTTTCTTTTCCTCCTCTTACATGTGACATGAATATTAAAAGTATTAATACTATTGTTCCTACAGGCCACCTAACCATTCAGACATAAGGAGAGGACAGCAAAATCAGTACATGTATTTTTTTAAGCTACAGAAATTGCCCCTTTGTTTGATAGACTGCAGACACTGTGTTTTTCTCTATGTCACGTTTCTACAGTAGGGCGGAGCTGCCTAGTCCCTTTCTATAAGGTCATCATTTATAGAATACCCACAAATGTGATCAATCAGGTCGTTCCAATGGAGCAATAGTCAGTATGACCTCAACAGACTTTGGCTTTTGAAGCCAGATCACTTTAGTGACAGACATAACCCTGGTGGGTTGACAGCATCCTTCACTGCTCACTCTGCCATCTGCCACTGTGGAAACTTCATCATTAAAAGCTGAGTTGTTGCTGGACAAATTTGCAAATGGTTTTGAGAGCATTATTATTGCACAGAATGTTACCATCTGTAAGTAGACAAATTGAAATTATAATATAAGTCTACCTAACTCTCTTTATCTATGTATATCTTAATAGAAAATCTACAAGCATTAGTCTCAAAGCTGAAAATATTTCCTTTTGTATTGTGGAATTATTGGCTTGCAAAGGGCCTCTAGAGTTTAACTTCCTGCTTTTGAATACATCTGCATTTAAACCATCACAAATCAAAGAAAACATATTTTATTTTCCATTTAGTTGTCTGCCCTCATTCCCATAGTATTTTAAAATGTTTTATATCACTGACCTTATATTACATTATAATATTATCATATATTCACATTTAAATATATATGTCTATCTTTCAAAAAAATTTTTCAGATTTATCTGTGACACAGTACTAACTGTCCTCTGTTAACTTTCAATACCATGGACTAACTATAAAAATTATAAAAACAATATAATAACAACATTAAGTGAGAATTTCTAAGCCAGGCATTATATATCTTTACATTTTGAAAGTCTTACTACATAGAATTAAGGTTATTATATTTGTAGTTATGTAATTATATACTATTTTATATTATAATGCTATGTCATCAGTCTGATATTACTGTCAGTGTACAAAGCAACTGAGGCACATAGACAAATTGATTGTTCAAGGTCACAGGAAATTTGTGAACTAGTCTCTATTTTTTTACATAGTATTATACTCTTGAAAAGTGCAAGAAGAATGGATATTAAATCTTCTTGGTTCTTTAAGCCTTGATTCAATTGTTACATACTTCAATCCCTCAGGTAAGATTAATTACTTCTTTTTCTATCTCCATAAAACTTCGTTCATACCTTTATCATGGCCTTCATAACATCAAATTATTTTAAATTGCATGCATCAGTCCATTCCACTAGAATGTAAGTGCCTAAAGGATTGACTTACTTTGTTGAATGAATAAAAGTATTATGTAGGTTGCTACGTGGTGCTTAACATTAATTTTAAAATATTCACTTATTCTTGTCAATTGCAGTGCTAAGTTGATGATGATGTAACAATATTTGAGCCTGTGAGGGTCCTTGCTCTTCCAAATAAAACACCAGCAGGTAACACAGGTCATCACAGAGACTAACATAACGTAGTGTGATAAGGTTAACAATTAGGTGATGATGGAGATGAGGTTGTCAGTTAATGGTTATTGAGTGATTTTATGTTCCAGGCGTGGTTCTAAGTACTGTATGTGTGTTATCTAATCTAACCCTCACAATGACTAAATAATTGAGGAAGGGCAGAGTGCCTCAGTAGAAGTCAGAAAGAGGACACTTAAGTAGGATTCCCTAACAACGTGATTTCTACATTGAGAGCTAAAAATGATTCAGAATTAGGCAGGTAGGAGGGATGAAAGGAAAGACACGTGTGTGTGTGTGTGTGTGTTTGAGTGAAGGACAGAGAAAGGAAAGTATTCCCAACAAGAGGTAAAAGTGGATCGATATATATACTTAGTGGATTTGGGGCTTTCTACTTCTAAAGTAAGACTATTGGTATCATGGAGCTTAATTCTTTTGAAATAATCACAAAAGCTACAAACTGGACCAGATCCATCATCCTCATTTTATAGATGGGAGCGCCAAATCCCAGTTCCAGGAACTGAGTTCCTAATGCCATGCAGAGCCATTGGCAAGAGTCAGGTTCCCAGGCCAGGCTCTTTCCCTGACACCACGCTGCGGCCTCTGTGGACCGTTAAACGCTTCCAGCTTCAGCCAGCCAGCAGTGTATGTGCAGAGAGAAAGGGCGTGCTTTATGCTTCCCTAACACACATTCCAGATTCTGTTCTTCCCTTGATTTTTATTTTATAAGAAAAGCTTAAATTATGGAATGTATTATTAATAGTACATAACTCTACTTAATTTCTAAACAGATGTGATCTAGAAATGATTCTTCTCAAGCTTCCCCTCAGCACATTACCTGCTCCCTGAAAATGTGTCATGACTTTCTAGCATATAAGCTATACTTCCATTTCCCTCAGATTCCTGAGGGATAGCTTTAGTTCACTCTTCTTTTGAAGTGGTTTACATTAGTGTTAAGAGCGTGGCTTTTGAAGGCGAACAGATCGGTGTTCCTGATCTGGGTTGGCCACTTACCGGCTGTATGACCTTAGACATTAGTTCCTAATCTCAGAGTGTCCTCGTGAGGAGTAAGGGACAGAATATATGCAAAGTAAAATGCTTAATCTTTGGCACATGGCATATTTTGAAAACGTGTGGCTTGTAAGATATATTTTTAAACATAAAATCATAATATCATAGCTAAAAACCCATCTGCTCAGACCTTTCCCCCTTACTGATTGGATAAGTAGACTAATAAAATTCTTTGTTGCTAAAGGAACATCCAGTTAGTTGTCGCCACTAGATTGTAGATGTTCTAAGGGCAAAGATGAAGAATTTTCTCTATTCTGGCATCTACCACTATGACAACCATGTAGTAAACACAGATAACACTGGTTGAATTATCTAATTATTTGGTGATTGAGAAAAGGCTAAAACTCTGGCTTCTTGACATTTATGTTCTGACGTTCTTTTTTATTCTATCAAAAAAATATAATAAATAAAAATCCCCCATTCTTCACTTTGAAAATCTTCTTCTGGGGAAAAAACTGGTCTTAGAAATTTCAAGTTACTCTATGATGATCTGATATGTTGCTTTTCATTCTGCCTGGACACAGTTGATACAAATGCACATGAATATTAAAAGCTGGGAAGGGAGCGAGGACTTTCATTGAGCAATTAAAAAGTGAGACAGTGCTTGATTGTGAATGCCCTGCTGGGTGGTGGATATATGGCATGGCTAAGGCACTGTGTTGATGCATTTTAAATTGCTTTCTTTACAACTCCAAACTAGAGGAAATATCATCTCTGAGCCAAACTGGGGCAGGCCATTCCAACCCAGGGAAGTGAAACTGAGAAGTCTCCAACAGGCACCTTAGCCCTTGAACTTGGTCATTGGCTGATTATGTAGAAATAAATTCAACAATGAACTCCTCTACCATACTGTAGTTACAATTAAAAAATAACCTTACAAACAGCACACGAACAAATGTTATTTTCAAATCCACCTAAGTTGCTTAAGCTTTGGCATTTCTGATCCTAATTTTAGCAGCGTTAACAGCTGATGGAAATAATGCTGAGGCCTGCAGATGTGAGACACCCTAGAAATCTGATTGGTGTCTCGTAATGAGATAACATTGGTCTCTCCCAATAAATAAATGTAAGGGTTTTTTTGATTCACCTACTTAAGGGAAAAAATAAAAATATCAAAAACAGCCATTATTATATGCCAAAAATGTGAGCAGAGGTTCCCACTCTTCCCTTTGATACTCCCTCTTAAGTCAGTGATAAAATATACATGGAACACATTATTTCTGTTTGCCAATTATGCTTGGAAGTATAACATTATCCTTTAACTTAACATTTATGAAGCAATTTGCCATAGAAATGGGGGTGATGTGATGGTTTTCAGACGGTAAACTGTACTAACTGCTTGAAAATGCAAACAATTTAGGAGCTGACAGGTTCAATTCTCAAGTAGAAGAGGTGCCTTGTGATGTTTTTGGCTCTGGTTAAATATTCAGTCATTCTGCTTCCCTGTCTGTGGGAAATATGTTAATAGTTTGCTGCTACAGCCTTTGAACTCCCAGGGCAAGTGAAGCCCAGAATTCCATAGCCCTGATGCCAGTGGGTGTGATTAAATTTGATGGATGCAAATAACTTTGGCTTTAATATTTTGATTGGTCTGGAATGTATTAACAAGAGAGTTTTATCACACAAACAGAGTCCTACAGAATCAGATATTAGTCCAGAAGTCCATTTCAGTTTCCTCTGACTAATGCCCGGTCTCCCTAATGTAGACATGTCCCCTGACTTTTCATACTTCATATAAACAGCATATATTTTTATCTCTGTCATCACTCAGCAAATGACAACAAGTCCTTAAAACTAATATGCTTCCATAATCCCATTTTTCAATAAACAAAACAAAAATAACAAACCTTGTGTAGAAAACTTTGAAAAGTTCTTGATATTCAGAAAGCTTATGTTTTCAAAGAAAGAACAACCAAAGGTATGCATTCGTATAGGGACTTAAAAACACAGGTTAAGCAATGAAAATGGTCTGTCCTTCCCTGGCTATGAAAGAAACAAATGCACGGCATGTAATAAGGTGTGTGTATCCAACTCGATGAGCTTCGTGACTCAAACTGGAAAGCTCACGAGGGACAAGAAATCATTTTTACTGGACGATTCTTCTGGCTATGTTCAAATGCATAAACGGAGCAAATATTTTTAAAATATTTATATTAAACTCGGAATGTTTGACACGATAGCAATTTTAAGTTTATTACGTGAATTCCTAATAACAGTGAGGGTTTTTCATTTCTGTTCTGTTTTGTGTACATGCTGTATTTTTATTTTTCTTTCTGAAAGGAATGGGGTAGCCAAGGAAAGGAGGGAAAAAAACAGAACCAGGTCGTGCCCAAAACTTCTCTATGGTTCATCTGTCAAATAATGAACTTCTTGGCCACATAACAATCATGTTCATATTCTTATTTTATTACAATTCTGTGGTACCACTATGTGTGAGGTGTGTCTCCTTTATGGATATAATCTTTCTCAATCAGACAGTTGAGGTAAATAAGTATGTCCAAGTTGCTGTAGTGCTGGAAATGCACTCTGGCAGCCCAGCTCTTGTTTGGACGGCTTTTGGTCTCTCCTCATTTTGGGGTAATATACAGGGCCAGGACACAGGCAAAGACATTAATACTGGCAATGAAACCTTGTTGGCTTGTACCATGCTAGAATTTATAATGTCTCCTCCTAGAATTAAGACTCTGGTAGTAATTTAAACCGAATTAATCATACTGGCCATATTGGTTCAGTTCAACTTGGGATGCCTTAATTTGGTCAGTGATGCAGTTACTAGCAATTAAACTAAATGCAAGAATATTTATTATTCTCTCACTGACAGGCAAAATTAGTAAGTAGAAAAGAATTTAATTGTTGAATTGTTCATAGTTTTATCAACAGTCCAATATTTTAAGTATGCTTTATAGTTATGATGCCAGAATCTTTAAAAAATATATTTGTAATATAAAAATGTCATGTTTATAAAATATTAATATTTGACAATTATTAACCATCATTTCATTAAATGTATTTTACTGTATCTGAAGATAAAGTTTAATTACCTGCAAATACCAATAATTACATAAACTAAATGATTCTCCTTTTTACTCTGCATAACATCCACCATAGACATTTGTCAATATTTCTTTTTTCTTTTTAATTAAATCATAGCTGTGTATATTAATGCAATCATGGGGTACAATGTGCTGGGTTGTTGAATTAAAATTAATGTGTATTTTAAGTCTTATACCTGCTGACCTATGTCAGCATTAGACAATATTGCTGTGTAACAATCACCCCCAAAATCAAGGGCTTAAAACACCAACAAGAAGAACTATGTTTTAACTTGTTAAGCAAGCTCTTTTCTGAGCTCATCTCAACATTGTAGGACCTTATCAAAAGCAGCTGAGATCAATCAGCACTGTTTCAACTTTCTGCCTCCGAAGTTTCTCCTCCAAGGGTATTTAACTCTTTGGAGTTCCCACAGGTGGCCGTTTTAACAAATGCTTTGCCCTTCTATCACATTTTTTTCAGATGCTTCTTTCTTTGTCCTCTGCTGTTCAATTCCAAAGCCAATACCATATATTTAAGTACAGGTTATGGCAGCACCCCACTTCTGGGTATCAATTTCTGCAGTAGTCAGTATTGCCACAATAACGCTACTTAGCAAATTACTGCACCATGGCTTAAAATAAAAATTATTTATTTTCTTTCGTGTGTCTGTAAATCAGTGAGGGGTGGGCTTGGCTGATCTTGGCTTCAAGATCAGGTCAGGTTTGAGCATGCTCCAGTCTCTGCAGCAGGTGAGGCTCTGGTCTGCTCCATGGGTTGGAATCCTGGGGCCCCAGATGAAGTGTCAATCACTACCTCTGAGAAGCTGTCATGGTAATTTCAGAACATGTCCAAATACACAGGCACATCTCCATCCTCCACTTTTCACATCTAAAATCACTGAGGCCAAAGCGAAGCACATGGCTGAGGATTAGAAAAGTACATTCATCTACCTGAGGCCATGGTAAAGTACAAATGTATGTTATTCCCAAAGGAAATCAAACAATTTAATGAATAACTCGATCAACCATTGGCCCCTCTGTTGACATCTCACTGGAATAATCTAAGTTATCATTACTCTACTAAAGATTATAAAAAATGAGACGACCTCTTTGTAAGTTCACTTTCAGCATTCTAAGTATGTTTTCTGAAACATCATGCCAATAGCAGAAAACATCGAGCCAGTTTAATAATCCTATAATCTGCCCGATTCTATAGTTGAAAAGATTACTAAAGCATGTGAATCATTTCTTTTTCTTACACAAATATTCAGGTTGTGTATTTTATGAAGCTTAATAATTTTCTCAGAAGTTAATGAAATATCAGCAAAATAAAATCACAATACCATGTATCTGACTTCACTTTCTAACTTACATTAAAAGGTTATTTTCAATATTATTAGGAAATCATTTCTGTTGATTCCTTCTTTCAAAAACACCTGGCAAGCTTATAATAATGACTAGCTTCTTTTCTGAAATCTAACTCTTTAGCTTGTCATGGCCTATATACATATATACATTGTCTTGGGTCCTCAGTGGTGACCTGTTGGTGAGTGTAGAAAGTGATCACAGCCAGAAATCACATTATTTAAAGAGGAATCAGATACTAAGGCACTGTGTTGATGCATTTTAAGTTGCTTTCTTTACAACTCCAAACTAAAGGAAATATCATCTCTGAGCCAAACTGGGGCAGGCCATTCCAACCCAGGGAAGTGAAACTGAGAAGTCTCCAACAGGCACCCTAGCCCTTGAACTTGGTCATTGGCTGATTATGTAGAAATAAATTCAACAATGAACTCCTCTACTATACTGTCCTTATAGTTAAAAAACAAACAAACAAACAAAAAAAACTTACAAGGAGCATATGAACAAATATTATTTTCAAATCCACCTAAGTTGCTTAAGCTTTGGCGTTTCTGACCCTAATTTTAGCAGTATCGTTAATAGTTGATGGAAATAATTCTGAGGCCTGCAGAGGTGAGATACCCTAGAAATCTGATCGGTGTCTCGTAATGAGTTAACATTAGACTCTCACAATAAATAAATGTAAGGTGTTTTTTTTGTTTGTTTTTATTCGTTGCAGACATTGTCCAAGGGTTCTAAGTAGATTGGCAAAGGCGAGACAGTAGGAAGCTTCAGGCAAAGCTTAAGTGCTGGGATAAGGCAGCTGTACTCTCAGGTGCATATGGAAGGTGTCCATGGTGACGCAGCCAGTTGCAGGGGTGGAGGTATTTTTCCATTAACCCTAAGACAGGAGATTAACGGGGTTCTGTTGGTCAGGATTTAGAGACACAGAAATAACTTCAGATCTCATTTATTTATATAGAAGAAGATTCTAAGAGTCTGTCACCTTGTTTCAAACACTAGTCCTATGTATGTGTCCAGCCTTTATCCTCTGTTTATGAGGGGTAACCTCTGAATCTTTAGAATTTCTGAAGTTACAGGAGTATCTTCATTACTCATGATAGGGCACTGATAATTTATGCTAATGAAGTGACACATCTTCTTCTAGATAGTTTGTAATAATGAATGGCTGAGGATGCAGGCTGACTACCAAAAAGACCACCCATGTGATTAGAGGGTTGGAGCTTTGAGCCACGTGGTATCAGCGAGAAGAGAGGAACTGAATTCTGGGTCCGATCACATAACTGGTGATTTGATCAATCACACCCCTGTAATTAAACTGAAATAATAGTCTGGACACTGAAAAGGGGGAAGCTCCCCTGTTGACAATACCCTGCATTTGGAAAGGGCGACACATCCTGTTTCATGCTTTGAACCCTATCATACCTCATTGCATTCATCTCTTCTTTCAGCTGGTTCTGATTTGTACTTTTTTCTGGTTTAAATTAAACTGTCATGAAGTATAGTGCTTTCCTGAGTTCCGTGACTTGTTTTAGATAGCTGTCAAAGCTGAAGGGGTACTGAGAACCACCAAATTTATGATCAGTAGGTCAGAAGTGAGGGTAGTCCTGGCAATCCCTAAGTTTGTGACTAGTGTTTGAAGTGAGGGCAATGATGCATCCTGCACCTGTGAAGGGCGGCTTAACTTCAGGTCGTGAGTTACCATCAGGAGTTATCGCAACTGCAGAAGCTTCTCCTAGAGTAAGAAGGGGCTGAGATGAATGACACAGATGGAATCTGTGTTCACACACGACTGGGAAATCATCTTATCTCTCTGAGGTAACAAGAATCTTACCCTACTTTCTAAACACATTTTATTTGTGTGTATGTCTGAAGTCAAGTATTGCTGCTAAATCATATTCACATTCAAGAATCAAATAATTGTTAATACTCATAAGCAAAATTATTATTTTAACTTTTATATCTTACAAGTATTTAAAGAAGAAATAAAATATTTTCCATTGTATGCCATAAAAGGTTATGACATCACTTCTTTTCTTTTTTTCTTTCCTGCACTCCCATTGTTCTGTGCTCTGTTCTGTGCCTTGGGGGCTAGAAGCTTGGAAACTACACTTCCCAGTCCACTCCCGTGACCTGCACCTCCCTCCAAGAGTATCAAGTCACAGACTGAAGGGGAAGGAGTCGTTTTCCTTTTGTGTTATTTGTAGTAGACCATAGAGCTCACGCAAGGAGAAGCGAGAGTTATTAGAAACACCTGTAATAGCTCGGTAATGTAACGCCTTGGTGATAAGGGCATGGGGAAGGCATTCGCTCTCCTAATATGAGGGCTTGTGAGATGCGAACATCAGTGATCGGTGGTCTCTACACCTGTGGTGCAAGTAGCCACGGGATCACGTCTATGAGAAGCTACAGGGGAAGGCAGCCGGAGGCGTGCATGCTATTCTTTCATGGACCAGCTCACTCTGACTCTTTCACTTCTCCCAGATCACAGAATCTGGGTGATTTTCCTTCCTCCAACCTGAAGGGTGATGGCAGCTTTGTGAAGTTATTGATATTTGGCCTACTCCACCTCCTCGTTTTGGTGCCTCCACTCCAGCCATCCCAACACTTTTGCATCTAATTCTTTATTATAGTTTTGCATTTTAGTGCTGCCCGAAGCCCCTCTAAGACTGCAAGAATTTATACTCCTATTAAGATTGTTTCTCTCTCTCTCCCTTCTGCTAAGGCAAATAGCCCTCAGGCACCTCAGGGTAATTGTCCCAGAGCAAGATAGCACAGTGGACCCAGTCTGGACCATAGATAAGCAGGGGCTGGAGACAGTTATTCTTTTAGGGTGTACTTCTGGCAGTTGTAGGAATAACAGCAAAGGTGCTGGCTTCTTTACAGGAGTATGGATCTCAAGTTTCTACTCAGGATCTTGTTGTATAGGTGCTGGAAGCAGAAGGTTGCCCTTTAACAAAAAGATTTTGGGTTCAGGCTCCAGCAGCCATAGCTACAGACTTGAGGATTGTGCTGAGGGAGGACACCCAGAAAAAGTAAGGTCTGAGAGAACAGAGGTCTTCTCCGGGAGACCCCCAAGGACACACCTCTGAGGTTCTCCCTGTGGTGATTCAGCTCTTAGGAATTTGTAGAAACTTAACTTCCTGGGACCTGGGAACTAACTCTTGCTTCTGCTTCTATAAAAGTCTGGTTCTTTAAAACTGGAGTCAGCTTCTCCAGCTTGATTCAAACTGACCTGTGAGAAAGGGAGCTGTGGGCTGGAACTTTCTGACTGGGGATAGAAAGGAGAAGACTGAGCCAGTTGGGGAGCATGGCCATTTTAAATTCTTCTGTGTTGTCACTCTGCTGGCTGAAATAAAGCCCTTCCTCTTTTAGACATGGTTTGGGTGTTCCTTCTCTCCACTGGGCCTCATGTTCCTGCAGTAATGCAGTGTTATTGTGGTGTGAGTTTCTGGTTCTCTCAGACAGGTTCCAGTGGCACTAGTTATAACAGCCTCAGCTATACACGATCACGGAATCTGGGTGATTTTCCTTCCTCCAACCTGAAGGGTGATGGCAGCTTTGTGAAGTTATTGATATTTGGCCTACTCCACCTCCTCGTTTTGGCTCCTCCACTCCAGCCATCCCAACACTTTTGAATCCAATTCCTTATTATAGTCCTGCATTTTAAATATCATTATTTTCACACCAGACACAGACTGATACAGAGTACAAGTAACACTTTCCTAAACACTTGAACAAATGGAATTTTTAAAAATCGAAAAATAATTTATGTAAATAGGGAACCTTCTTTATAGAAGAAAAAAGAAACCCCTCTTAAAGTAATATGCACATTTCTAATTGAAGTACTTATTAAATAATATATCTGCTATTTAAAATTATATTTTTATATATTGCTTTTTTCTGTTAAGAGCTAGTTGCATTTATAATTTTATTCCTAATTCATACTGTTTGAATATAGTTTGTAAATTAGTTTGATAAATTTAAAGCAAAGTATACTGTGATTATGAAAATAAAATCTTGTCAAATTTAAGAACTACCACACTATCTTGATTTACAATAGGGACTGATTTATTTTATGTACTTCATTTTAGAGTGTCAGTTTGTATCAGAAGAGCTGGGACTTGGGACAAAAACTCCAAAAGTTAATTTTCTTAAAAAAGAATATACTAATAAAAAAAAGATATGAGTATTTAATTACACTGGTATTTATTTAGCTTTTGTGTTTCAAATTAGCAATGGTCTTCACATGAAGATTACTTTTTATAGATGAGTCCAAAATGCCAGATGAAATCTGAATGTTTCCATGGATTTTGATACTAGAAATCTTCAAAAATAAATATGAAACAAGGAACAGAACACCCTGTGTAAAAAAAATCATTTACAAGAATGATTTATAGTTAATTTATAACTATACAAGAAATTTATAGTTATTTTAAGCAAATAAGACTTATTCCAGGTGATCATTGTAACTCTGATTATTGTCTTTTAACTAGACCAAAGGAAAACTAGAAAAATGTTTTATTGGTTAAACTCAATTCTTAGATTTTTAACAAAGGAATTCTGGCTTAGGAAATATAATAAATAAATTCCAGGATAATTTTGGTTGCTGTTAGAAAATAGTATTCTATACTTTTTATATTTTACTTTACAGTCTTCTTCATCCTAAAATAATGAAATAGGATTTGTTATTTAATGCTGATATTCAGTGGGAGTGATGTTAAAGAAAATGTAAAGGGAGACCAGGCCTGAAGGACCCCTAAGCAAGCAAAGCCAGTTAGTCCTTATAAGGCACCTTAACTTTGCTTCATTTTCAAATGTAGGTGAAACTTAACAAGCTATTTTTGTAAACATCTATATTAAGGAAATATGAAACATAAGGCTAACTCGTCAGAAGTGGCTGCATATTATATAACACATATAATAACTTTTATTATTAGGAATTTTCCAGCAGGATAGACTCAAGGATTTTCTTTGCTTTTCTTCCATATTTTTCTTATTAAAAAAAAAAAATTAAAAAGCCCTCCCCTTGTGCTTCCTTGGTAAAGTCTGAGAAAACCTTTAGTTTGAAATTGCCATCTGGTCAAATAAATTTATTAAAATTGTATTGTGCCTCAGTTAATCTTTGGATAGCAGTATATTTTACTCCAAGTTGTTTTAAGTTATGTGAGCATCCTTTACTCCACATCCTTATTTTGTACCTTATTCTTTAATTGGGAGCAAAATACATTTGCACAGCATCACAATGGCAAGATGAAAACATTAAAAGAAAATTTTTAGAAAAAATATTTGTCTACTTCTATATATCTGGATGTTTTTATTACATAAATAAAGTAACCCATTGTTGAAGTTGATGCTGATTTCTTTAATCCAGATATTTGGTAACGTAAACACAAACAGATCCCTAACTGCTTCAAACCTTGGTTTTCTTACATGTAATATTAGAGTCTGTAAGGTTTATTGGTAAGATAAGACCAAAATACAGAGATTGTTTTGTAATATAGAAAAGAAGGCTCAGATAAAAATTTCTACCACCTGCAACATCATCATCGTTAGAGGTGTGACTTTATTTTTGAAAATAAAAGTATTTAAGATAGCTGAAATAGGTAACTACAACCATAAATATAGTCATACTTTTGACCTAGTAACCCTACTCTTTTTTATGTGAAGAAAAAAAAATATGAACAGAAACATTTTATTCTCATGAATAACTTTCCTTGATTGTTTCCTATCAGAAAAAAAATGGAAGAAATCTAAATGTTTAAAATAGGACATGATTTGGTAAATTATAGCACAACATAATTACTGTTACAATTAGGATGATTAATCATATAAATACGCAGACTGGTTTGGTATAATGTAGAATGGAAAATAAGGAATTTTTTATGTAACATGTGATAGCAACTATGAAAGAGTTGCGGGATTGGATTAAAGATGGCGGCTGAGTAACAGCTTCCCTTCAACTGGGCACGGTGAGTCTGGGGAGACAAGACTCCAGACATCTCTGGCCGGTGGGATCTGCCTATGATCATCCCTTTGAGGATACAGGGAGCCACCAAGGGACTTATGGACCCCAGGAGGAGGACAAAAACAGTGGAAAACTGGCAAGTGGCTGCGTGTGTTCCATCGACCTAATCACGCAGGCAACTGTGAGTACAAGCAGCAGTGAGACTGCAAACTGGAAAGGCCTTACCTGTGAACTTTTTTGGTGTTCTTGGACTTGGCGCTCAGTTGAGCTGCCTCGGGGAGAGCTTGAGCAAGAGGTTGGAGAACTTTGGGCATTGTCCAAGGCCCCAAAATAAGCCACTGAGCTGGGCTCAGTGAAAGCCATTGTGTGAAAAAACTGCTCTGGCAAGCTCTGCCCTCAGGGTCCCAGAGCAAGGAACTGGCAAAACAAAGTAACCTAGTGACTGAGCAGCTTAAAGGCGGGGACTGAACTGCCTCACAGCCCTAATCCTTAGGGGCAGAGTGAGACGGTTTTGGCACACTGGAGCCTTGGGCTGTTGCTTTGGGTAGAGTGCCCTGATGTCACAGCTCATAGCAACCTCAAACTCCTGGGCTTGGTGCCACCCAGGCCTCCATAAGAGCTGTGCAGCGACCCCCGACCGGTGACCCGCACCCACCGGGGCTCCGCACTCCCTGACCAGGAACTGCAGGAGCCATGCAACTCTGCGTCCCCCCTCCTGTGTCCTCCCAGCCTCCACACTAGCTCATTCATCTGGCCAGGGACTCTGGTAGCTGCGTGCCCTCTAGCGCCCTCCCTGCCTCTATGCAGAGCCCTTCTCCTGGCCAGAGACTGCTAGAGCCTTGGGTTCTCTGTGCCAAAGTCACTGGGTGCCAGGAACAGAGAACCGTGTGCACCACCCCCAGCCCTGTTACTGAATCCGGGTGTGTCGCACACCAGAGCTGCTTCTACAACCAGAACTCCTTAACTACAGCAGCCCCAGAGGAACTACACAGGGTCACTCCCTACAAAGATCCAGCAACAATAGAGTGATCCCGCTGGGGTCTAATCTTGGAGAGACACCTCCCCAACTCTGAG
>CAUYPK010081164.1:0-22944 GCA_963574355.1 Loris lydekkerianus
AACCCCCACCCACGGCAAAAACCTCAAAAAACTCAAAAAAAAAAAAAAAAAAAAAAAAAAAGAAAGGAAAAGAAACACTGAGGTAAACCTAGGGCCAGGATGTGTTGTGGTGACCTGAGGTCGGAAGAAGCAAGAAACTGGAGTTGGTAAAAATTGAGAGGCTGTGCTTCCACACAGGAGTCCTGGGTTGGAGATGTCCAACCTGGAGTAGGAAGTAGGTAGATTGGAAAGAAGGGAACAGTGGACAAGCAGAGACAGTCTGCGGCCCCTCCCTACCCCTCGCCCTGATCCCTGTGCTGCATCTGGAGAGTTGTCTCTGGACCTGCACAATCTTCTGGGCCAATTTCACTGAGGCCCTACCTCAGTACATGTTCTTATTTCCCAGATGTTTTCTCCAATGTGTGTCCTTACAGTGCTCACTCTTTCCAGGTTTCTTGTGGTAACTGAAAGGGCCTAACACAGCCACCACAGGGCAGGGCTCCTTATTTTCTGACTCCCTGGCTCTGGCATTCAGGTGTCCAAATATCTGGGTCACTCTTTGTCCATATCCTTGTAACGTTTTCATTTACATTACACAACTTCTTAGTCAACTATCAAATCTCCACACATTAATATTTAAAGGCATATTTAAATTGGATGTCCATAATGTACAGCTTATGAACTCCAAGGAAACCCTACTGGTTTTTAGGGGTGTCTAGAAACACCATAAAACTGTGTGTAGAAAATGCGTGTCCTTACGGTGGTCACTCTTTCCGGGTTAGAAAAGTGAGTGTGGGTGTGGGTGTGTGCATGCATGTGTGTGCAGGGGATGGGATGCATTCTCCTGGGGAGAGGTTCTCTAACCCAGACCAGATTCTCAGAGGGATCTGTAACCTTCCCCACTTCTGTTAAAGATCAGTAGTATTTGAGGCAACAGCTCAGATTCTAGAGTCAGAAGAGCTGTAACTGATACCCCAGCTGAGAAACCCCAGATTTATTGCACCTCTCTACTCTTTATGTCATTTAAGTATTCAATGGGTCTAGCACTAACAGTACTTACACCTAGGAATGGGGTTTTATAGCTATATATACCTTTATTTACAAAGCATTCATTACAAACTTTTACAAAGAGGTGGCCAACTTGTAGAGAATATTTTGTCAATATTGTGGGGCCACAAACCTACTGGGGTGGGGGGCCCAGTGACCTGGCTCAGGGGGACCTCAGCTGGGAGTGTTATAAGGATGAAAGGAGGCAACCACAGCTCCTGGCATATAGCAAGTACTTGGCAATGGTAGGTGTCCCATTTTTATTATATTTGATAAATATAAACATGACCAATTCTTCATTGTCATATGTTTTCAAATTTAGTATATTTATAGTTTATTATGGAGGATTATTTTTTATTTTTGGCCAGAGAATTATGAGACTAGAAGGACCAATAATCAAATACCATTTTTCAAAAATGAGTGTTTTATTCTCTGGTGAGACATATCAGAAAAATGCCATGAAAAGGGTACTCATATTTTATAAAATTTATGAATGTATATAATACTGATGAGCTAAGTGGATCTATTCTATTTTGTACAATGAGTATAATTTTATATACTGTCATAATCATTAATAAAAAATAGATGAATTTAAAAGTCAATTGCTTGTAGGTTAGTGAGATAGTAAAAGGACTGGAGTTTTCATTATTACCATTTAACATACGTGCATTAATACCAATTGGTTCACTGCAGAGGAACAGATGAGATGCTAAATGCACTGACAAGAGTTTATACAGATGTTTCAATACAGCTGCTCTTACTTGATTCTGTTTTTCTGATGCCTAGTAAAAATCCATTGTAAGGCACATTTTTGGCATTGCCAGTCACTTGCATCGGAACATGTGTGGTGCATTGCAGGGCAAACCCCTGACTAGCTATTTTAGAATAACAGCAGATACAGTCAAATAAACCTTGAACTAATAGGAAGGATGTTATTTTGACACTCTGCATCCAAGAGGGTGAGAGGTGACACCATTTTCTCGACTTACTTTAAATAAATATCCCACAATGGAATCAGCCTTCCCAGGGGCCCTCCTGGCCTCTTAGCAGTAATGAAAAGGCCTGTGGGCAATCATCTGTGGCCATGGAGCTGGTTCTAACAGGTCAGTCCTGATGAGGCCTCCACAGCGGAGAAAATAAATCCTCTAAATTCCTGATGGGAGGCCTTTGACTTTTAATTTGACAGGTGGTTAGTCAGGTGTACGTGAATAATCATTACACAGGAAATAGCACCAGCAAAACAAAACCCAACCCAACTCACAAATGTAAAAAATGTCATGTTTCCGAAATAATGATGTCCTGCCTGCCTTGTGGAAAGGGGAGGAAGCACAGGAGGGTCTTTGCCAACCGAGCACGGTGTTCTTATTACACCGAGTGGAAGAAATAAAAGTAAAGAATTTTCTGGCCCTCGTTCAATCACTCAACCTCTGTTGACTGGGTTCACGATCCACAATTGCTTTGGGCCACGAAGCTGTTTGGCTGGACTCCATGTCTGTGCATAGGGACAAAAGTCTTGCTATTTGCAGATTGTGCAGGTAGTAGGCACCACGAAAAAGATGATGATAGGAATGGTGATGACGATTATGAGAACATTTTTAGTTGGGTGTTCTCTAGCTTTTGATGGATTTTTTGTGCACAATTTTTAATGTAAGGTTCTCAGGTAGACTCTAGGTGCTTGCAGGGCTGTCTTATCTTAAAGACAATATTCCTGTGTCAGTTGCTTCCTCCTGCCCTTGGCCATGCCTAGGCTTAGAGCCCGGGGCCAGCATTTTGCTTGGATGGGGGAGGCTGTTGCACAGCAACTTTCTGTTCAGATATGCTGAGAACTGACGCTGACTCCATCCTCTCTCTCCACAGTCCCCATGTAGGACACTGTGTTAGCACAGTGCTGATTCTGTGAATGTCTGGCCTCTGCCTATTAATGGATGTGGGAATGGCTTCTTCATACACAGAGAAGTTGCTCCTTTTCTCCTCATTTTATCTTTCTTTCCTTTTTTGGAGAAGGACAGAGAAGATTAAGGTATTTGGAAAATATCTTAATACATTGCAGGTGGTTGCTTTTTATTCAATAAAAGATATGATGATTAGTATAATTTCAAATAATTCTCAGTTCCATTCCTTGGTTTCCATCCATTTCTAGAAGAATCTCCTATCTGGTTGATTCCTCCATCCTTAAATTTAGAAATGAGAATAAGGCTCTTAAGCAAGTCTTCTGGAAATTTCAGGACCTTGAGATTGGGTGCCAAGTTTAATACTAAAATGAATTGAGAATGATTACAGCTTTTGTCTCTACAAACTAATTCCAGGGAGAGAAGTGGAGAGCTCTCTTGTACAGCTCTGTACTGTGCCAATTTAGCTAAACTGGAGCTGTGTTTCTCGTAATCCCTTTTGCTATATGATTCCAGGTTACCTTTGAGAGTGAGAGGTTTGAACAAGATCTGAAGGTTAAAGTGAAGCAGCAGTCACATTTGGCCCACTGAGGGTGGGCGTACAGCTCTGGGCACAATGACCGCTCCCTCATGTTGGTGCTGATCTGCGGCTCACCTGTGGACCATCCAGCCCACAGTCCCTCCAGCAACCCCCTGATCCTCCTTTGGCTTCTCTGAGTCCTGAGCCTGATGGGGACACAATGTGACAGAAAAGCATGTTGGCTTTACTGAGGCTGAAGGTGCTGATCACAGACATGAGTTCCAGTTTGTCCTGGTGTGTTCCAGTCTATTCTTTCAGGTTCTAGCTTGTCTTTGCTCTCCTGCACTCATGTCCAACTTAGCCTTTCTGATTGCTGACCCAGCCTCACAACCACTTTGTGCCCTGCACCAGCTAGTTACAGGAGCCACAGCCTTACGTAGACTTTCCCACTTGCTCTCATACTTGCATAAGTTCTCTCCAAATAATGCATAGTAAATCCCTATTTACATCACTCTTGGTGGTTCTGCTTCTCTAATTCAACCTTGACTGATATACCTATTCTTATCCTAAATGATTGCCAGCAGCCCTTTTAAAACAGTTGCCCTGGAGTTAGATGTTCTTTATACTCTCTTGGGGACCACCAACCCTAGTAGGGGAAGGTGAGAAGGTTCTATTATGTATTTTATTGGATATGTTAGCTGAAATTGTAACTTGAACTTATTTTATGTAACTCAAGTATACTAACCACTGGAGTAGAGTTGCTCAGGTTTACAGGGTAGAAGTAGACAATCCTTTGCCATCAAAGAGCCCAGCTGGGGAGGGCATGCATATTGGCACAGGTGCAGGTATTAAAGGATTGATTAAACACCCAAGGGCATGAGCAAGGTGAGGAAAAGATGAGGGTAGGGTGGAGTGAATAAAGGTAAACACAATTTATATGTACAGCAAATGTTTGTTGAATGCATGAGAGGTATTTTGACATTTTTAATAAAAAATAAATACAACAGTATCAAATAGGAATATACATTTTTTAAATCTCCCACTTTCATAATACCCGAATACACCTATTTTCATTTTCAGCTTTTATTCTTCAAATTTATATACCTTTGTTACATAGTTGGAATCACAATAAAACAGCTTTTTGTATTATCTTTGTTTTCCCCATTTTTTCCATCTGTGTATGTTTATATATTTTTTTCATTGACCTAAGTCTCAAAGAAGGCTATGATGATCCTTTAAGGAGATTTTAAACCTCTGTTCAAAAATGTGTTATGTGTCCTACTTCAACTCCTGCTTAGAATGTTTGGTTCTGAGAGGAATCTGAGCAGCTTTGGAAATCAGTCTGATGAGCAATTGCTAAAGCAGTGTGTAGCCAAGGTGGGTTGTAGAAAGTAAGAGCTGTTGCTAAGGGAACCACCAGAGAAAGGTGGGTATAAACTTTGCTATCCTATTTAAATTTCTTGCCACAGTCCTTGTTTATTGGGCTTAAAAATTTAAACAGCTCTAGTTACAGCAGAAACGTCCTCAGGATGATGGACGTGGTCAGGCAGAGAGCATTGTCACAGGAGACAGCACAGGCCACTCAAAGGAGGGGAAGGAAACCATTCATGCCTGCTGACCAAGAAGAGCACTTTCTGTACCCAGGGATCTATGAAGTTGAATAAGAATTGGTTCACTTTGGGGAAAGGTCATTTTTCTGTGGGGGCCAAGGTCCCTGTCTATGTGAGTGCAAATGTTTTGTCAAGGCTGATTAGATGCAACATACACACATGCACACACACACACAGAGTATAACCTCTGTAAGTTGACCACCCAAGGCACTATAATAAAGTGGTTAATATAAGGAACTAGGTCTCCTGTACTGATATATACATATGTACGATTTATGTAAATTAGGTCAACTTAAGGCAGTGGTTAATGTAAGGATGTGGTCAATTATGATGGGTTTACTGTATATAACATATATGTGCATACACACACAAACATATATGCAAAGCATAAGAACACAACTAAACAGCCCTACATTGAACTCCAGGAATTCAGTGGAGCTGCTTTGGTTGAGATTTGGATGAAGTGATAGAATTTCTTGGTCTTGGCAGTCCCCTCACCCCTATTCCCAGCTCTACTTCTCTCCTACTGCAGTCCCTGAGGCACACATGACCTTCTGAGAAACAGCTTGAAAAACTGTTTAGAACCACTTTCATTCACACTTAGGTCTTAGGTGGAAATCTGAAGATTTTGTTTGTGAATTTGGTATTTTGCTTTTCTTTTTTCCTTTCAATAATATCTTGGTAATAATAATAATGCTAAAATAGGAAAACATCTTTCATGGCTCCCACTCTGTGCCAGGTTGCATGGTAGACACTTTATAGAGCAACTCATTTGATCGTACCAGCAACCCTATGTAGAAGGTCCTAACATAATTTATGATTCTAAAACATGTTTTTCTCTCACACTTTATCATTTGTGAACTTGGAATGTGTCATACTTTTGAATAGCCTGGCATAGTTCAATGGGCAGCATTTAAAATTTTCTCAATGGAAGATAAAGTAATGGTATGTTTTACAATGATGGACAGCTGAGAGTTCATGAAATGCAGTATTAAAATTCCCATTTTATGGATGAAGAACAAAGGTGCAAAGAGATTAGGTAAATTGCCCAGTATCACCCACCTTGGCATCTTGTCTGGGCTCTATACTATTCTATGGGCATTTGGGTTGAGTTTTCCCCTCTTCCTCTTTGCACTGCCACTATGGGCTGCTCCCTGAGCCTCAGAGGCCCCCTGGAGTTCTGACATTGGTTTTCATCCATTGAATGGGGGCTTCCTTTAGGGAGCTGTCCCTCTGGGCAGTGTTAATACATCAAGCATTGTTCATTCAATCAACACTGCTGGAATTTGTTGCTTTCCAAATGAAAACCAATCCCACTACTGTCTTCTGGAGAAGAGGCAGAGAATGAATTTGGATAAGGGAAAAGATTGGAAGGATAAGTGGTGTGATAGGGTCGATTCTCATGGGTTTGGAAGAGCTCTGCCAGCTGATTGGTAAATCGTTCTACCAATGAAACTGACCATGGTAGAGCTATAAGAGAAGGTGTTTTAAGAAAGGAAAAAGCTGTATTAAAATTGTAATACTCGATATGTACAACAAAAAAGATGAATACAAGCCACGTTTGACTTCTGTAATCAAAGTGCTTACTATCAGCGGTGCTTTTGATTACTGTGAACTACTGCTTGAGCAATATTGATGAAGCATCTGCTTGTTTGCTGCGTGTGGTATTTCAGTTTCTTCCTGAAGTACTGCCAGTGTAGCCAGTTTTCCACCACATTCCTTAAAATCCCCATAGGTGGAAGTCGAGGTGTGTTAAGGCAGGAGAACGTAGGGGAAATGCTATCTCACTTCCTTGTCCTATCTGTTGTCCTGGCAAATTCTCAGTGAGGTAATCTCTCTTGTCTTGGTGCATGTAATAATCTTGGGATGAAAACTTTCCATTTTGCTGTTTCAAGAATGCATTGTATGCTTATTCTGCTGACTCCTGCCTCATGTGCTCATTGTTTGTTTGGTAGACTTCCATGGCAAGTGTGTAAACTCTTCCAACACCGCAGCAGAAGCAAGACTTGTGTGCATAGCCTCCTGGATCTTCCCCCGTGCACATCACACACAGCACCATGTGTCTCAAACTTTCCACAAATGCATGTAGTCATTAGGTGTGTCAGAGGTTCTGTAGCGTACTCACACTGCCATTATCATTGTGCTCCCACAATGTTCTTGACTTTCAAATACCACATCAAAATGGTCTTTTACTCTTTGCTCCTTGATTGACAATTGTGCCTCCACCATTTGCTTTGACTTTCCTGCCTCTCACCATGTCTCCCATGGTGACACCAGCATTCATTTGATTACTGACATCTTTGAGCTAGTGTCACACTACATGTTACTACCATAATTGAATACAATTCAATTCAAAAAGCGATGCATAGATAACATTGCTTAAAATAGGTATACGTTTTTTTTTGGCATCCCAGTGTTTACCTTATTGAAATCAGCTAACTCTATGAATCAGGGCTTCTTTGTTTATTTGTTTGCTGTCTGTCCTTTTTAAAGAACTGATTTAGAAATGTATTAATAGATGGATGCTTAATTCTTGGATTCCTGAGAAAGCCCCCCTGGGTCAAACGCAACAGTGGGCAGGGATCAGGTGGAGAAAGTGCAAGAAAATGAACAAGATCTGAAAATTTTGAAATACTCACAATATCAAATGATTTCATCATTATTAGAGTTAGATATTGTGTGTATTTTAATTTATGTTATCATCTGCATGTCTACATAGGTAGGATAACATTGACACATGTGCTATCCATCTATGTGGAGCTATAGAGAAATAAAAATTACCCGGGGAGAGAGCATTGTTTGCTTTTAATTTTGCCCTCATTGATGAGAGGAGAGGTTAGTGAGCTGTTTGCCAAGGGCAGTGAGTGGCCAAGGGGGCTTCTATGATCATCCAAGATTCGTCACCCAGAAACAGTAACCATGCGACCATGGAGGGCAGTCAGAGATCCTTGTATAAAAAGGGATCATACATGTTCTTTGTTGAATCGAGTGATTATGTAAGGCTTCTCATTATACAGTCACATCTCTTCCATATGAATTATTTTCTTATTTCCTCTTTCTCTCTTTGGTGACTCTCAGCAAAACCCACATAACAGAAAGGGCTGTGGGCTCAGCATGAGGAAGGGGAAGGAAGGAGGCAAGCTGTTGCGTAGATGCAGTTTCATCCCCCTCCGTCTGAAGAGAGGGAACTCCAGGGAATAAAGTAGATTGTAGCAAGGTTAAAAAGAAACCCAAAGGTCGCGAGTGTTTGGCAAAGAGGAAAAGATGACCATACAAATAGGCTGGGGATCGAGGAGATGCTCTTGAGACCAAGAGTGAGAAAAGGGAGCTTGGGTCCCCAAACAGGCTTTTTGGTTATCTTGGGGCTACAGAAAGCATGTTGGTGTGGTGGTTGGGATTATGGCTGCTTTGCTTTAAATGCAAAGGGCCTGGCCTTTTTTCATTTCCAAATTGGGCTATTTTAGAAAAAAAAAAAAACCAACCCCCAACTTTGTGATTTTCTTCTATTTGGAGCTGCTAAGGATTCAGCTCAAGGCAGGTATCTTCATAGATTTTAGGGTGGAGATCTTAGCAGCCAGCTCTTGGCTACCTGGGAGGGAGGATGGAAGCTTCCTCAGGTATGATTTGAAGGCTGGACAACTTCTGGAATGGCCTTCCCTGATATCATCCCCCCTCCTCACAGAAAAGGGCTGCTCACAATTTATTAACAAATTTGGGTCTTATTAATAATTCTTTGAGCTAGCAGAGCAATCCTACCTGATTGAAAATAATTACCAACCTCTCCAGATGATTAAACAGCATGTTTGGATTTTCATTTATACCATCATTTTGATTGAACGATGTGTGTGTACGCGTGGGACTGTGTATTAACAAGGTATCTCTTAAAACTAATAACAAATACTCGAAGAAAAAGAGTTATATATCACTCTGCAGAAATGGAAAAAACAAGAAGTCTAAGGCAGGTGAGCAAAGGAACAAAACTGGGACCTAAAATAAATTATGACAGTGTGACAGAGATAAAGTTTCAGGGGACGTAAATGAGAAGCACATAGAAAAATGCTTATGACATTCCAAACACAGCATCATAGGATTGAAAATTCTGGTCAGCATCAATAAAAAAGCAGTGTAATTAATCTGGAACAGAAAGAATACCACAGATGTTTAAAATTATTTTTTTTCCTACTGACTCAGTCTCCTGCATATTTACAAATTAGGTTGTAGATTAATAGTCCTTGACGTTCATGTCCAACAGGAACAGCTCCAGGACTGTGTTTGCACTTCTGGATTCAAACTGTTTCCCCTAATCAGAATATAAGAGAAATTAAAGCCCAAACCTGCTCTCACACTTCACTCAACAAGAATAACAAATACAAACTCCCATCAGAAACGGTCCCATCAAAAGCAACATGGGACCTCTGTTCTTTGCTAGTATAATTTAGTTTGGGAAGGCCTCATTCATACACAATAATGGCAACTTGTATCCACCTGGTTCATTTGAATGCTGATTTTGCCACAGGTTTCCATCTGGCTTAGCTCAACAAACTTTAAATACTAAAGAAAGGATTATGCAAATGTAGAACCTCATGATACCCTAAGGACATTTTATTTCACGACCTGGAGGAAAATGTTTTTATGGAGAGGTAAACTAAGTCACCAAGCTGTTCTGCTGGTGGCTTAAGGTCTCCTAGGGAGTCAGAGGCAAAACAAACACTACTAGACCCTTGGCCGGGATTCAAAATTCAGCAGGTTTGTTAGAGCTGGCCTCTATCAGGTTGGCTTTCTTTTCTTTCTTTTTTTTTCTTTAATGCAGCGCTTTTGAAACACGAAAAACTTTTCTCAAAGGGCAGCAAAAGGCAGAGAGAGACCCATATGGTTTGGAAAGAGCCAGCTCTGCAGAGGAAGGCCACAGCTCAGACCTGGCAGCCTTTCCTTTCAAAGAACACTGGCTGATGGGACCCAGGTGAACTTTGATCACAGCCTGCGCTGATCTCAGAGTGCAGGTGGTTTAAAGAGCAGCAGAAACCCAGCAACCCTTGCCAGACATTCTTAACCTGGCAAGTTCATCCCCCTCTTCTGATTTAACTCACCAAGTCTCATGTGGGTCCACAAATGCGTGGACCAGCTCACAAACACTGAAATTAGAGATATTTTGCCAAATTGTGAGTTCCTAGATAAGGCCTTCCACTTCCTTGCATTGAGTTCGACCAGCAGGAAAATCTTTAGTTTTCTTTCTATGAAATAAATTAGTAAAATAAAATATGGAGGGAATAGATGAAAATGTACTAAAAAGAAAGTGTTCTCATTTTTGAAAACTATATATTCACAGTTTACCTCTTAGTATAATTTAGAAATGCATTTTTGTACACATTTACGTTCAAGATGCAAAAGGTCTTCTGACAAATGCACACATACACACACATACTCAAAGAAATCCTGAGAAATCATCTGACCAGAATACATATAGAAACCAAGCATAAAAATAATTTCTCAGAGTCTTTGGCCCTTGAAGACAGTAAAAACCAAAGATTGCACATTTGGTTGTTCCATGTATACTAGCTCTTCCTCCGTTGCCTGTATGCACCCTCTTAATCTTCATCCCCTTTTATACTTCCCCGAGTAACTAGGTTAAGAGAATATTAATAATTATCTCCAGCAAACCCACTTAGGTTATGCTTACACAACAATAAGCAATTGTGTTGGGGAGAAATTAACGATTTTATTGGGATATAGGCATTCATTTCTTCATGTAAGAGCCAGTTCTTTATAACTAACATGTTTCATCAAGATGTTTATTTCAAACCAGTAGCCTCAGTCTAGTTCAGGGATGTTTTCCACATAAAAGCCTCCTGATTGGATAAGAACTGGCTTCACCGGGGTGTCCTAAACTTATCTTTTAACACATTTTCTAACTCCTGTTAGACAAAAGAAGGAAACCAAAACAAAATTGGGGCTAACAATATGGTTAAGAAGATAGGACATCAGTGTTGAACCAGGGACACTTATTCTTGTGAAAATGAAAAAAAAAAAAAAAAAAAATGGAAAGGAGAGAATCATTGCATTTCAGCAGGTTGAAAGTCAAAAGCACTTTAATCTTCCTTATTCTGCAAATGTGGAAGCTGAGAACCACAGAGAACAAAGTGATGTAACACATTTTTTAAAAACACTTGGCCTCTGGTCCAAGAACTGATTGAAACCTTCTAAGGCAGATTTTTCTAGATATGCTAGGAAAAAAGTCCAATTTTCTTTTATTCAAAAATTCAATCATTCAGATTGCCTGGCAGTCTTTTCCTATATTTCTCTCAAATTTCTCATGCTGGCTTGCTCAAGACAGGTCTACTTTTTGACCAACTGCCTTAGGTGGGCAAACCTTTTAAGGGAGGACCTGGTGAGTCTGCCCCTGGCTAGAGGGAACCATACCTCCGGCTAGAGGTCAACCATTACAGCCGCCAGTGTGGGCCTCCCAGCTTAGCAGTTTGCCTGTAACTTACAGCTGAGGCCTGTTCAGCACACAAGAGTCAGAATTCCAACCCTGAACCCTGACAATGTTTTCTGAATTCACCGTGTCCCTGGCTCAGTCTGGGGGCAGGATGGAGTGCCTTTTGTTTTAGTCACTTTCCTTTGTAGCAGTGTAAACTTGCCTCTTGTTCTTTCAACAAATCCATGAGATTGTCCTCACTCTCTCTTCTTTTTGGGAATCTTGATCCTAGTCATTTCAAGTTTGCTGTTTTTCAGTTTTCTGCTCCACTCCCACCTTCGCCCTAATTCCCTACTCTCACTTGAACAAAGTACTGAGTTCCTTCTTTATTTTCTCCCTGTAATTTTTTTTTTTTTTTTTGATGTCTTAGGATGTTTACTCTTTTTACCAAACGTGAATTTTGCCTAGATGAACATTTACAAATTAATAGCTTCTAAGTTTGTATGATATTAGAAGAGTATGGTTTCTTTCATGTTTTTAAAATCACTCAACTTCTGGAAATAGGTCTGCACTTAATCTATACTTAGTGTCTTCACATCTCATTAATTCCTCAATCCAGTACAGCCTGGTTTCCATGAACACCACTCAATTACAAATGCTCTCTCCCAGCGTCCTCCACGTGGCCAGTTCCCTGGCCTCCCTTTGCCTTGCCATCCCACTTGACATTTGTGCAACATTTGACACGGTTCAGTGGCCCCTCCTTATTAAAACTCTTTCCTTTCTCAGCCTCTTTTATTTCACCAGCTCCTGTCTCTTTGAGCTCTCTTCCTGGGCTTCCTTTGCTGGTTTCTCCTGCCCTTTGATGTTGTTTTTGTAGGGGATCTATTTATGGCCTCCTCGCCCCGCATACTTTCTACTCTAATTTCTTCAACAACCCTGCATGCACTGGGTGAAGTTCTCTGGCTCCTAATTTCTCAGCTGAACTCTGGTGCATATTTACCTATAGGATATCTTCACTCCTTTTTTCTAAACAGGTCGTATTGTTATTGTTATTCTCATTATTAAATTCTCTATGCATTTAAATATGCTGTTTTCTTGGCTTATCACCCCCCCCCCCCCCCCATCGTGGCTTGGAGCTCTCCTGCTGACCATTCTCTGTCACTCTTAGAATGCTCTTTTCTATTTTGAAGCATTTTCGTACAGATAATGAATTACAGGCCAGGTGCGGTGGCTCAAGCCTGTAATCCTAGCACTCTGGGAGGCTGAGGTGGGTGATTGCATGAGCTCAGGAGTTTGAGATCAGCCTCAGAAAGAGTGAGACCCTGTCTCCACCCAAAATAGAAAAACTAGCTGGCATTCTGGCGGGCGCCTGTAGTCCCAGCTACTCGGGAGGCTGAGGCAAGAGGATTGTTCAAGCCTAGAGTTTGAGGTTGCTGTGATGCCATGGGACTCCATCCAGGGCAATGGAGTGAGATGCTGTCTCAAAAAAATAGAAAAAGAAAAGAAGAGATGATGAGTTACATTTATGGACTTGTTCGGTGTGAGTGAGTTGCTGATTTGAGTTCTTCACATGGATTATTTCATTCGGTCTTCATAGTGACCTCTGACGCAGGTATTCTTATCATTTGCTAGTCTTGGATGAGGCTCCTTGTAACAGCTTGCTCAGTGTCCCACCATAACGTCTCACAAACCCAGGCTGTCTGAGCCCAGAGCCCATGCTATGAATAGAACCTCCCCAAATATAGGTAGCTGACTTTCACTGACGGATTACTTAGTGTGTGGATTTGCGGTGTGTTATCTCATTTAGTCCCCAGAACACTGTTGGGAAGTAGTAATCATGACATCTACTTTATGAATGAGGGCTCTGAGGCATGACTAGTTTAGATCACTAGCTCAGAACTACATAGTCTGCAATGTAATCAGGTCAGAATGCACTTAGTATTATTTACGTCTGTGACAGAACTCAAAGTGCTCCGTAATTAGCTACTTATGTACTTTGGTCTTTCACTCTTCCATGAACCCAGATGAGGTCATTTTCAATGGTTTAATTCCTTTTATCTGGCCACAAAATGCAAATGTAATAAACGTGGAGGGAAAGAGCGATGGATGGAAATATTGAATGTTGTTGTTTTGGGTCTTTGGTTTTTCTATGGTAACTGATGTACCCTTTATTATAAGTTTTCTGCAGCAAATCATTTCTTGTGAATAGCGTTATGAAGCCAAATGTGAGAATACTGTTTCTGTAAACTTTCTTTTTCAGTAAAAATAGTTTTAGTTCCCCCAAGGTAAGATAATTGCCTGTATCTGCATGTCTGTCCCATTAGCAGTTTCTAGATGTTGTGTCCAGATGGAAGGTTTACTTGAAGTGACCCTCAATCCAGTCAGAGATAAATACCATATTCACAGAATATAAGCTGACAACAAATTGGAGTCATGGTTCAAAGGGGACAGTTTCTGTTGAGTAAGACTGTATCTGCCCATCCCAGGTACCTAACAGCTCTATTATGTTCCTTCCCTCCCTTTCTCATCTGCCTCCCTCCATCTTTTCCTCCCTTTCTTCCTTCCCTCTCTCAAAACTGAGTTTCACTGTGTGCTGATGCTGTCATAGAAAATCTAACAGGCCTCCCATTTGTAAGAATATAGTCTCTCTCTCTGCTTTGTCCAGAACAGGTTGGTTTTGTAGTTTTTAAGCCATGCAACACAATGCTTTCTATCGGTTCAGTATTCATATTCATTTTTCCCATTTCTTTTCATTTATAAAATGACAAAATAAAACATTTTATTGTAGAAAATATCCAAAATACAAAATTACATGTGGAATAAAATGCAAAAATCCTCCTTTGCTGCATAACCTCAATTCTCCTTCACCCAGTTTTCTTGCCATGCTTTTTCTATGTGTTACAAACACACACGTGCATGTACACACCCTGCCTTCGAAAATTTCATAAACTGAGATCACAGCATACTACTTTCTTCAGCACTTGTTTTTCTGGTCATGAAGGCTATACAGTTACTTACAGGCAGCACTTTTTTGTATAAACTATATCATTCCATGTCTGTATTAACAAATCTATTAATCCTTTAATGGCCACATAATGTTCTACGTTAAGGGGTACATACCTTACTTACCAACTCCAGTTAGAAGAACATGTAGTTTGGTTCTCACAATGTCTTCTATACACATATCTTTGTGTACACACACGACATTTCTTTATCTGAGTTCCTGGAAGTAGATCTGTTGGGTGAGGAAAAATACATTATCATTTCATTAGCCTCTCCCTGTGGTAGCTGGCCTCTCATGACCACCCCCATCAACTACACCCCCCCCCCCATATACGTATCCTTATGTAAAACCTTCCCACATTGAACTGGGCTACCCATCATCACAATTGTAACAAATATGTTAAATCTATACTGGATTTTAATCAACATTGAAAATTACTCTGAGTCTATAATATGCTCATCCACGTACACATGACCAGACTGGCATCAAGCTCTTACTGTTCCCGTTCTTCTCCTATTTTGTAAATTTGACGAAATCATTTGGAACTTCCTGAGCTGTTACTGATTTTGTAACTCTATTCCTCTATTTCTTACAACTTAGTTTTTAATAATTGTATTGAGCTTCATAGCTACATTATCACACATAATTTAGATTTAACTGTGCTAGATTTTTTACTCTCTCATTCTCTTGTACCATGATGTTCCTTTTTCGAATTCCTTTTTTGCGATTTTTATTTTTTCCAGATGCTAAGATGGCAAGGATTATAAATCATTGCATGTATAATAATATCTTAATTTTTTCTCATTCTAGATTGATATTTTATCTGGTTATGGAATTCTGGGTTCAAGATACATTTTTCTCTTAGCTTTTTAGGCTGGGTTTTTTTTTTTTTTTTTTTTATCTGTTTGTTTGTTTTTTCTTTATTTCTTTATTTATTTTTGGCAGTTTTGGCTGGGGCCGGGTTTGAACCTGCCACCTCTGGTTTAAGGGGCCGGTGCCCTATTCCATTGAGCCACAGATGCCGCCCCTCTCTTAGCTTTTTAAAACCATGTGTTTGTTATCCTCTAGGAATTGTTGATATAAAAATGTGATGGCAAACTGACTTCTGTTCATTTAGGTAACCTGATCTTTTTCCCCCATGGAATATTTTTGGATAATTCTCTTCATCCTTGGAATTCAATAATCTCACTAAGATTCATATGTGCTTTTTCTTTTTTTCTTTTTTTTAAAAAATTTTTCTGACTCAGCACTTTGTCAGCCGTTATCAGAAAGGACATTCAGACTCTGGGATCCTAAAGCCCTCACAGCAAGGAGATTGTGAATTTTCTTTTTAGTATGATTTCTTGCATGACACTCTTTAAAAAGATTAACATGCTATGAGAAAAACAAACACAAGAGGAGAAAAAAATTGCACGTCCGTAATTTTAAAAAATCTCAACAGTTATATTATTTGATCATAGATTATCATGACAAATTGTTCTATTTTTTTTTTTTTCCCCCTACTGAATAGGCTTGAATAACTAGCAATAAGATAAGCTATCGTTCTTTCTGGTCCTGAAGGCTATACAGTTACATACGGGCAGGCACAAGAAATTTAGATTACAGAATTGATGTACTCCTGAGGGGCAGAAAAATCTGCTTTCTGGGTTTCCAAAGCCTATATTCTTGCTCATTTTCATGATAAAATTGGAGATGGGCTTGTCTGGAATAGTAATTTGGCCTTATTCATTATAAAATCATTTTCAACAATTTAACAAGTGCATTTAGATTACATATTTAGGTTGCATGAATTTCTGAAAAATGCTTTAATAATATACAAAGCAAGATATCAATAAAAAATCCTGTATTAAAGGAAAAATGGTGGGTCTGTCTGAATCTGAATCCCCCTGGGCTAGTCTTTACTGGACACTGCTCAGTGCCAGGCTCTTCTGCTATTTGTAAACACATTGCTTCCTTTCATCTTCACAATGTCCAGCGAGGCAAGCACTGTTATTACTCCTATTTCACCTAGGACAGTGGTTCTCAACCTCCCTAATGCAGGGACCCTTAATACAGTTCCTCATGTTGTGGTGACCCCCAACCATAAAATTATTTTCATTGCTACTTCATAACACTCTTCCCTTCATAATTTTGCTACTGTTATGAATCGTAATGTAAATATCTAATATGCAGGATGTATTTTTATTGTTTCAAAGAGGTCGTGACCCACAGATTGAGAACTGCTGACTTAGGAGGAAACTAAAATTGAGAGAACTTGCTGAGGGTCCCACAATTAGCAAATGACCAAACGCTGGAATTCAAATCCAAGCTGCCCAATTCCCTAGGAGTGTTTGCTTATAGTGCATTGTGGTTTGGGAAGTGTTCAGGGGCTTGCTCTCTGCATCTCATAACCTGAGAGGACATCCTGGAGGAGATGTCTCCTGAAGGGCTCAACAGGGAAAACGAGAAGGGCATTCTAGAAGAGGACAATTTTTATGATGATACAGATTTGTGACGAATGAGGCCCTGTGGGGAGACTGGTTAGTTGATTGAGTTTGGTTTTACTTATCTCTCTGTGGGGGGTCAACTTTTCTGAGGCGTGGCCAATCTAGTACTTTGGTTTTAATAACATATTTTTTTGTTTGGACAATTGTCTGCTCAGTGATACACATTGGTGGTGAAGGTGGTTGAAATAACTGAGTGGATGGCGATCTGGTTATTTCAATTATATAGACATACCTTTAAGATTTGGTTTCATTCTTTTAGAATTGGGGCTTAAATTACCATAGATTTCAGATGAAATTGATTATAAATACCTGATGTGCTTAAATTGTATCTACTCATCAAAATAATTGACAGTTAATAGTATCGGATCTCCATGATTATGGATTCCAAACAGGCTATCCACTTATGAGTAGGACTGTGACATTGTAGTGTGACACTGAGCGCCAGAGAACACATTTTGGTTAAGTATTTTCAATTTTAAGCTTTCAGAGCATTTCTATGCACATAAATGAATCAAAAAACAGTTGAATAGTTAAGAAAATGCTTTTCACAGAGGCCTTTAAAATTTAACAGGTGCCAAAGAAATTCTACCAAAGAAGCTGAAGTGCATTTCAAGTGTGTTTTATGTTCAGTGTTATTGCCTGACACAAGGACAGAATGTGAGACCAAGTATTTTCATCCAGGGAAGGCTTAATTTCCAACTCCGAGTTATATTTCATCATATTCCAGAAATATCCTGGATGATTAAAGTAATTCACTGTAAAAGAATGCCCCACTTCATATAGATTTTGTTCCCATATGACATAATGAAAACCTTGCAGTAATGAGTTGTATTGGGATTTATTTGGTCAGCCTGCTTCCAATTGCTATCTGTCATGTGTATCTGTGGGATCCAATGTAATCGTGCATGTTGGGCTAAATTCCTTTCGTAATTTGAGCTCTTCTCTATGGAGTGTTCTCTGACCACTTTAAGGCCTCAAAAACCAAGGATTTATCTCTTCAGATCTCACTTGGAATTCCATTTGCCTCTGAATCCCAGTCAAAGACAACGGGAATAATCCAATTTCCTTTGAAATTTTTGATGCAGTCTGATGGGATGTGGGTCTCCAGAGTAGTCTGTGTGAAAAGCATGTGCTCAGGCTGGATCCCTGCCTGAGCTGGATCAAAGCTGTTTAGAACAAGGTTTCTCTCAAGTCTCTTATACTAGCACTGCTTAGATACATGTGTGTGAGTCAAAGCTGTTTAGAACAAGGTTTCTCTCAAGTCTCTTATACTAGCACTGCTTAGATACATTCACTTAAGTGGAAAAACATCTTGATCCATCAGCTTCATGAATTTAGAATACACAAGAGTGTTGTCAGAGAAAAGTGCTATCATTAATCCTTGATATGATAAAAAGAAAAATGTGATTCAAAACACAGCTATTCAAGGGGCGAGCTAAATTTCTAAGGATTTACTTCTAGCATAGAGACTGGCTTGTGCTTAGGACTTGGGGTTCTTGTGAAAGAGGGATTTGGGTATGTACGGATGAACTCACAAGTTACAACGTGTTACCTGGGGCATGGACATTCTTCTTTCTGCTCCAGCCCCTAAATCAGCAGTGTATTAAAGGGTCGCAGCATTAGCAAGGTTGAGAACCACTCCACAAATGTTATTCTTCAATGGCCTTCTATTACACCAATTCTGGAAGCTTCTCATATGGGCACTTAATCTTTTTATTCTTTTGTTCTGGTTTCAAATTGCTTATGTGTTATCTTGCCTCCACAACCAGATTGAAAGGTTCCAGAGATCAAGGGCCGTGGTTTACACTGCTTTTGTGGTGATCACAGCATCTAACACACATATTATGCTGAGTTCACAAGACACTTCCCTCAATCCTTGTAAAATGGATTCGAATTGAGTAAGTAATCTTGATGGTCTTAGCCCAGGACCAGCACAGGATCCACAAAATCTATTCATCTTCATTGGCAGCCACCTCACATCTCATTCCTCTGCCCATTTTCTCTCCTGTCCTGACTACACTTACTATATGTTCTTTATCCCCAAAAGTCACCTTTAATTTTGGCACACTTCATTGCATTTCTCATTTCCAGTCTTTGTCTTCTTCTTAAACGCCAAATTCAGGTATATAGCATCAAATTTATTTTTGTCAGTGATTAACAGGCCAATAGTTAACAAGTATGCATGAACAGGTTAATAATTAGCAAGTGTAAAAGATTATACCTGTGTGGTTGCTTGGTCGCAGCACAGGATTTAATAAGTATATGCTTACAGGCCTTCTAAGTGAATTTTCAATATATCAGTACAGTTTTTAATGAGCATGGCAACATTGTCATTTTTGTTGTTCATCTTTGCTTCCGAATCCCAAACTATTTGTTTCATTCCCTCTCTTCTCTTAAAATGTGTATTACCTGTGATTTTAAAATCAGTAAGTAGTTGTTGTAAAGTTTCTTTGTTTTTTGAGGCAGAGTCTCACTCTGTCACCCTGGGTAGAATGCCATCATCATAACTCCCAGCAACCTCAAACTCTTGGGTTCAAGTGATCCTCTTGCCTCAGCCTCCCAAGTAACTAGGAATATAGGCACCCACCAGGATGCTGGGCTAGTTTTTCTATTTTTAATAGAGATGTGGTCTTGCTTTTGCTCAGGATGCTCTTGAACTGAGCCTAAACATTGCATTGGCCTCAGCATCTCAGAATGCTAGGGTGATGGGAGCAAGCCACTGCCCCTGGCGATTGTAAAGATTTAGACAAATACAAGAGGACAAAAAGAACAAAGGCATCCATAATCTCATCACCCAGAAATAAACATTTCTACAATCATATTCTTCCTGACTCTTCCTATGCATGTGTTTGGGCATGACCCTCGTTTCATAAGCTTAGATGTATGAGACATGCTCTTCCATTTTCTGAAATCCAAATGAAATCTGACTTTATCCTTCCAGAGCATATTAGAATTATCTCGCCAGCTTTGAGGAACCTCACTGATATTTATATTACAGTTAACTGGAAATTATAAACTAATCCATGGAAAGTAGGTATTTTTATAATATTCAGTCTCCCATCTAAGAATATAGTATATGAACTTCCTTCAAGTTATCTTTTGTTTCTCAGTAAATTGCAGGTTTTTGTAGGGGTATGAGGAAATGCAGAGGTCCTACCCTTTTAAAGTTATTTCTAGGTGTTCAACATTCTTTTAATTGCATTTTAAAAATTGTAGTTGTGAAAAGAATCCTTATATTTACTGTTATTGCAGGCATTATTTAGAAAAATTACTGATTTTTTTGCATTTATCTTGTTTTAATCTATATCAGTAAACTTTCTTATTAGTTACATTAATTTTTCAGTTTATTCCTTGGAAATCTTAAGTTGCCCCTAGTATCGTTTGTGCTATGCCTCTTATTTCCACTTCATGTCTTATTGCATAGACTAGAGACTAGAATGGGTAGCAGGGGTTCTCAAACTGCGGCCCGCGGGCCACATCAGGCTATGTGATTGTATTTGTTCCCGTTTTGTTTTTTTACTTCAAAATAAGATATGTTCAGTGTGTATAGGAATTTGTTCATAGTTTTTTTTTTTTGTTTTTGTTTTTTTTATAAACTATGGTCTGGCCCTCCAACTGTCTGAGGGACAGTGAATTGGCCCCCTGTTTAAAAAGTTTGAGGACGCCTGGAATGCTGACATATCTACTCTAAAGGGAATGTCTCCAGTGAGTCATGGATATATGTTAGCTGCTATTTTGAGGTAGGTGTTCTTTTTCATGGTAAGAGATCAATAGTTGCTTTTAAAATGTATTCTTTGGGAGGCTGGGAGCAGTGGCTCACGCCTATAGTCCTAGCATACTGGGAGGCTGAGGCGGCTGGATTGCCTGAGCTCAGGAGTTCAAGACCAGCCTGAGCAAGACTCCATTTCTAAAAAATAGCCAGGTGTTGTGGCAGGTGCCTGTGTCCCAGCTAATTGGGGGGTTGGGGGGGGGGTGAGGGTTTACTGAGGCAAAAGAATCACTTGAGCCCAGGAGTTTGAGGTTGCTGTGAGCTATGACACCGTGGCACTCTTCCAAGGGTGACAAAGTGTGACTCTGTCTCAAAAAAAAAGAAAGTACTCTTTGGATTCAAAGTTTCTTAGAATTTTGTAGCCACCTGTTATAAAAAAACTGTTATGTTGAGAGTAAAAGTGTCAACAAAGGCATAATTTACTAGTTTATTGGTCATTAATGGAGAGTAGTAAGGTAATCATAATAATAATGATTGACATTTGTAGCATTTGTTTACATTATTCCACTTAACCTAGTGAGACTTTATTATGCCATTTATATTTTTGTTTTTGTCACTTATATTGGTATTTTTTTTTTATTCTTCCACTGCATTATGCTCTTTTTAAGAAATTATATTTTTCCTTTGAAATATCTCATTGGGTCTTCTAAAGGGTTCACAATCCATGGATATGTTATTGATGGCCCACTAACATAGCACTGATCATGGAAATGATGGTAGTTACCTAATACTTAATACTTAGTGAGGACTTACTACATACCAGCCAGCTTTAAGAACGTTATATACTAACTTATTAACATATAATAATATTTTGAGGTAGATATTATTAAATGCTTTTTTCCATGTGAGGAAACTGAGGTCCAGAGTGAGATTAAGCAGACTGACTCAAGTACACACCTAGACAGTGATAGAGCCTGGACTTGTGCCCAGGCAGCCTGATCCCAGAGCTGTGTTCCCTTGCACAGATGGCCAAGCTATTGTGTAAATCACACTGGTAAATTACAGTAAATGAAATTCTGATCTTGCTTTATACCTGTGCAACACAATACAACCAACAGGGTGCGGTAGGACTTGAAATATGTTTCTTTGGATTAGCATTTAATTTTTGTTTTTGTTTGCACTTCTCAAGTTTGATTCTTCTAGATGAAATGGCCCTAAGAATGTTTCATTTAGTCATCTTCATTGCTTCACTTAACCAGCATAACTTCAATTATCTCTTAAATCTTTGTTTTGCAAAAATTTTTTGTTGTTGTTGTTGCAGTTTGGCTGGGGCCGAGTTCAAACCCACCACCCTTGGTATATGGGACCTGTACCGTACTCACTGAACCATAGGCGCTGCCCCAAAATTGTTTATTTTTATTGAAAGAAAAAAATTGTTTTATCTCTGGGGCAGAATCAGTACACGCCATCAGTAAAGTAAAGTTGCATCATCATATGCTGATGCACATGTACTTTGAATAGTCCACACTCAGATAGTTTTCCCAGGACTTACTGGTCAACTGGTTGAGTGCAGGGTGGGGGATTCACAGAGGCCCAGGTAGAATGTGGGGTGATGGGATTGTGGTCCAGCTTGTCACCAGTCACATGTGTGGCCACTAGAAAACAAGAGAAATGTTCTTATGTATGAAAAGAGTATGTCAAACTCAGTAAAATAGGATTAAGTTTTCTTCTGGGGTTGGAAGTTTATTACCTATATAATTGAGATGTGACCATAATTCACAAATTTCAAAAATATATTTTTGATGTACATAAAGATTATTAAACATTTTAGTCATTCCAAATCTCTGGGCATCTTGTTTAATCCATGTAAATTACACTCCATGACAACCTGAAAAATAATCAATTGACTGTATGTATTAAACATCCTCAATTTTTTTTTAATTATTATTATTTTTATTTCTCAAACTTTTTTTTAAAATTTTATTTTTAAATCATAGTTGTGTACATTAGTGCAATCACCTGTACTCATTCTAAGATGCACCATAGATGTGGCCCAGCCCATTATCCTCCCTCCACACAAACCTCCCCCCTCCCTTTCCCTTCCTTGGCCCTTTCCCAATAGTCTTGTGGTATAGTTGGGTTATAGCCTTCATGTGAAAGCTATAGTTTAGCTTCATAGTAGGGCTGAGTACATTGGATACTTTTTCTTCCATTCCTGGGATACTTTGCTAAGAAGAATATGTTCTAGCTCCATCCATGTAAACATGAAAGAGGTAAAGTCTCCA
>CAUYPK010081165.1:0-22047 GCA_963574355.1 Loris lydekkerianus
CCCCCCTCCCTTTTCCCCTTCCCCCTATTCTTAGGTTGTAACTGGGTTATAGCTTTAATGTGAAAGCCATAAATTAGTTTCATAGTAGGGCTGAGTACATTGGATACTTTTTCTTCCATTCTTGAGATACTTTACTAAGAAGAATATGTTCCAACTCCATCCATGTAAACATGAAAGAGATAAAGTTTCCATTTCTCTTTAAGGCTGCATAATATTCCATGGTGTACATATACCACAATTTATTAATACACTCATGGATTGATGGTCACTTCGGTTTTTTCCATGACTTAGCAATTATGAATAGGGCTGCAATGAACATTCTGGTACAAATATCTTCGTTAAGATTTGATTTTTGGTCTTCTGGGTATATGTCTAATAGAGGAATTATAGGATCAAATGGCAGACCTATTTTTAGATCTCTATGTGTTCTCCAAACATCTTTCCAAAAGGAATGTATTAATTTGCATTCCCACCAGCAGTGTAGAAGTGTTCCCTTCCTTCTTTCCTTCCTTCCTTCCTTCCTTCCTTCCTTCCTTCCTTCCTTCCTTCCTTCCTTCCTTCCTTCTTTCATTTTGTTGTTGTTGTTGTTGTTTCCTTTCCTGGCTTTAGTGTCACACTGATGTTTGCTTTGTAGAAGGAGTTAGGGAAGATTCCTTTCTTTTCCGTGTTATGAAATAATTTCTCCAGTATAGGTACCAGTTCTTTGCAGGTCTGGTACAATTCAGGTACCATCTGATACAAAACATTTTTTTGTTGTTATTTTTAGAAGGATTTTTAATTGTTATTTTTATTTAATTACTAGACATTTGTTTGTTTGGGAGTTCTATTTCATCCTGATTGATCTTAGGGAGTTTGTGTTTTTCTAATAATTTATCCATTTTCTCAACATTTTCACGTTTATGGGCACAGAGATTTTTGTAGTTCAGAGCTGATATTTTATATTTCTGTGCTATCAGTTATAATATCTTCTTTTTAATTTCTGAATAAATTTATTAGGATCCTTTAATTTCTATTTCTTCTTAATCTAGTGCTTTGATTGTCGACTATGTTTATCTTTTAAAGAAATACCTTTTTCTTTCATTAGTATTCTATATAATTCTTTGGTCATTGATTTCATTTAGTTGTGCTCTGACTTTCATTATCTCCTTTCTTCTGCTGGATTTAGGATTGGATTTCTCTTCCTTTTCCACTTCCTTGAGATGGTCGTTCTCTGTTTTGGATGTGAGCCTCTAGGGCAATAAAATTTTCTCTTATGACTGTTTTTGCTGAGTCCTACAGATTTTGATAACTATATCCCCTTTGTCATTTAGTCAAAAAATCTTTCAATTTCCAGATTAATTTACTCCTTTACCTAACTTTCAGCCAGCATTAAGTTGTGTCTTTGTGTAAAGATGCAACAGTTTGTTTAATTTCCATTATTTTCTGTAAATATTAACATTCTGTTGGAATTGATTTCTAGTTGTACTCCACTGTGGTGTGAGAAGTTACATGGCATAAATTCCACTTTTTGAATTTTTGAGACATATCTTATGGATTAGGATGTAATAAATTGTAGAGAATGTTCCATAAACTGATGAGAGCAATGTATATATAGTATTTCAGTGCTTTGGGAGTAAAATGTTCTGAAAAATGTGTTATGTTCATTTTTTTCTAGAGTTGAATTTAAGCCCATTGTTTCTTTTCTAATGTTCTGCTTGATGGATCTGCTCTGTTCTGATTGTGGAGTGTTGAAAACCCTAGTTATTATGATGCTGCTATTTATCATTTTGTTTTGATCAAGTGGGGCTTGCTTTGTGAATCTGGGTGTACCTGTGTCAGGGAAAATATATATTTACAATTGTTTTGCCTTTTTGTAGAATTGCTCCCTTCACCATTATACAACAACCATCTTTGACTTTATTTTTGTTAATTTAAGGTCTATGAGGTCTGACAACTGAGTTTGTGATCTCATCCAAGGAAAAGTTCTACATACTTCATTGCTGAATATTACTATAGTCACTTTTGAAGGACTCACCTTGGGAAGCTATGCACCAATGCCAACACCTATTCTACCCATTAAAACAATTTTGGAATGCTTTTTTCAGGATTAGGCATCAGAGCTGTCATCATATAGCACATAAAAAATAATAATAATAAATGCTACTCAACATGACACTACCACACGTCAATAACATCACAGTTGTGAGACACTGATATATCAAGGTTTTAAAATCTTAAAAATTTATTCATACAGTGCTGCCACTATAAGTGCATGGTGGCAAGTTAGTGAACTTAACTCTTTCCAATCCAATTTTTTTTTTTGCCACCTGAATACTCCCTAGCTCTTATTTATTTTGGGTGATATCAATGTTTGTGAATTAGTTGTAATTGTTCTACATTTAAAAAAAAAAAAACAAAAAAAAAACATAAGTATGAACTCACCTAATGATTTTATTATCTGTTATAGGTATAAAATAATTAAAGTGTTTGTGCTTATTTTTGTTTATAATTTTTTCGAGTGTGATACATCTTGAAGCAATTTACAGGATGAAGTTCAGGCTTTCTCTTGCATGTCTCACAGTAGAAAATGAATTCTCTCCTTCCATTTCTCATTTCTTCTGCTGCAAACCATGCAATCATTTGTTGATTTTTTTATTTTGCATTACAATAAGTATCTTCCTATTTAGACATTTCTCAGTGTCAGAATATCATAGTCCTTAAATCTTTCTTGAATTTCTGTTCCTCACATTGCTCATAAGCTAAGTGATGAGATTTCTCTTGTATGAAAGGTGTGTACACTTTTTTCCCACTCTCCTTCTTATCTAATGAGTAGAGGATGTAGCTGTTCACAACTGCAGCTTGCATCATCCAGAATAATAATTTTCCACCATATTGAGGACCTCCCACAAATTGATAACATCTCCTGTACTGATCATCTCTATCCATTCTTTCCATAAACTTTGTGTATTCTAAAATAACTGTCAGTTTTTCAAATTGAACAGGATGTTTCTTCCAATAATAAGTGATTAACTGTGTTTAAGGGCAAAAAGTACTCAGCATTGTCACTAAAGTCTTTTCATAGAATGTGAGGCAAATTTTTTTTTTTTTTCTTTTTTGAGACATAGTCTCACTATGTTGCTCTCAGTAGAGTGCTGTGTCATCTCAGCTCACAACAACCTTCAACTCTTGGGCTTAAGCAATTCTCTTGCCTCAGCCTCCCAAGAAGCCAGGACTATAGGCACCCACCACAATGCCCAGCTATTTTTTTGTTGCAGTTGTAATTATTGTTCAGCTGGCCCGGGCTAGGTTCGAACCTGCCAGCCTCGGTATATGCATCCTGATCCCTACCCACTGAGGTACGGGTGCTGCCCACAAATCATTTTCATATCACATTGATAGACATGCAATTCATATTCCTGAAGTATCTTTTTTTTCCAATCACATGGAAAATCCTTCCTAGTAGCCATAATTATGGCACTGATATGTATTTTCATTTTATTTAATCCCAAAATTGAAGGCTTATGTAGAATGTAATAAAAAAACATGTTGGGCATCTTCTGGCATTGGAGATGAACAGGAAAATCATTACATCAGATGAGGTCCAACATAGAATGGAAAAGCGTTAATTGTCAGATCCTCGTACAATGACAGCTTTGATGGTCACTCCACAAAATGATTTCCACAGTTGCCTTAAAGGTGGACTAGGTACTTGCATCAGTGCATAGCTTTGTAAGAGGACTACTTTGAAGGACTGTAGTAATATTCAGCAATGAGGTAGCAATTTTTCTAGGATGCGATTCACAAACTTAATGTCAGATGTCCTATGTTATCTAATACACAAATAGCTATTTTGGTTTCCATTTGCATAGAATATTGTTTTCCATCCCTTCACCTTGAATGTAAATACATCATTGTGGGTTAGATGTATTTCTTGAAGACAACAGATATTTGGTATAGCTTTAATTCATTCAGATCAATATCCCTTATGAATATAAATGCAATCTTTGCAAACTGAATTTAACTGCACATTAAAAAAATAATAATAAAGTACCAGAACCAAATGGAATTCATCAAAGTGATGCGAGGGAGTTTCTACTTATGCAATTCTAAGATATAATTCACTACATAAATAGAAGAAAAAAACCAAGACTATATGGCACTCTTGTTGAATTTGTTAAAAGCATTTGACAAATAAATAAATAAAAGCATTTGAAAAAATTCAGTGCACTTCTAAAAGAACTCTCAATAAAATAGAAAAAGTGGAACACACCTCAAAGTTATAAAAGCTGTACGGGAAAAAACTATGGCCAATGTCACAGTGAACTGAGAAAAATTGAAAGCATTCCCGCTTATAACTGGAACTTGACAAGGTTGCCTATTGTTACCACATTGGTTGGTTCAATATAGTGCAATAAGTCCTGGCCAGGGCAATCAGACAAGAGAAGAAAATCAAACATATCCAAATAGGGAAAGAAGAAATCAACTATTTGTCTTTGCTGGTAATATAATCTTATTTCTAGACAGCCCCAAAAATTCAACCAAAAGACTCCTAGAAATAATGAATAGGTTCATCAAAGTCTGTTTCCAAAACCAATGCACTCAAATCAGTAGCATTCCTATAAACTAACAATAATCAAGCTGAGAATCAAATAAATGATTTAGTACCTTTTCATAATAGCAACCAAGAAAATAAAATACCTAGGAATATACTTAACACAGGATGTGCATGATGTCTTTAAGAACTACCAAAGACTGAGAAGGAAATTTCAGAAGAGGTAAACAAGTGGCAAAAAATACTCATGGGTCAGCAGAGTCAATATTTTTAAAATTGCTGTACTACCCAAAATGATCTATATATGCCATGCAATCCCCATTAAAATACTAATTTTATTCATTTCCACTTCTAGAAAAAAAGAATAAATATATCTATATATATATGTATATATAGATATATAACATTTACATGTATATGTAAAATAAATAAAATACTAATTTATGTATACATATAAATGTATATATACTAAATAAATACTATATACATTGAATTTATATGTATATATAAAATAAAATACTAATTTATGTATACATATAAATGTATATATACTAAATAAATTATATATATATATATATTCCATATATTCTATGCTGTGTATGGAACCAGAAAAGTCTCTAAATAGCCAAAGCAACCTTAAGAAAAAAAAGACAAATTAGGAAGCATCACTTTATAAGACTTCAAGCTATACTAAAATGATATAATAACCAAGTCAGCATTGTACTAATACAAGAAAAGAGACAAACACCAGTGCATCAGAGCAGAGAACCAAGGTATAAAGTTTTCCTCATTGTCATTTGATCTTTGACAAAGCAAACAGAAGTATATAATAGGGTAAATAATCTCTATTCAATAAACAGTGCTGAGAAAATTGGATAGCTGCATGTAGAGGACTGAAACAGAATCTCCAACTCTCACTGATTCAGGTTTTCCCCATACAGGGCTAGACAAGCATCCTCCTATTTTCTGGACCTAAGTAAACTCAAAAATCTGACCTGTCATAGACCTCATCTCTAGACACAAACAGGCTCTTTGCAGTCCATGTTCTCTAGATACAGCTTGCCTGTAGCAAAGACCGTAAGGACTGCATTCCTCGGTACTGTAGCTGTTTTAATATTAATTTCTGCCCACAGGTCCCTGGTGGAAAATTATTGTGTCATGTTTCATACATGCCTTCTGCCTTCACTTGCCTGGAGGGTGAGAAAAGCTGTATATAAACCTCTAGACAAAAAGCCCAAATGGGCTACCCACTCAGGTCCTCCCTCACTGCAGTGGTAGCTTCCTTATCCATCTTATCTATCTATCCATTAATAAAAACTGTCCTTTCACTTATTTACATGGTTCATGTATTCATTCCTCAGATCTCCAAGTTCAAGGACTCAGCAGAGAGATACTTCAGCTATATATTTTGGAACTCTTGTGCAGGATTTGAGATCTTCTGTGGTAAACAATTGGATCCCTGCTTGACTATATCCTTTTTTTTTTTTTTTCTCTTATAACTGTGGAGACAATAATACCAGGCACCTCTCAGCCAGTAATAGTGTGTAGCACGGCTTCCAACCTACAGTTCACAGGTGAGGAGCTACTAAGGATTGGGCCTTTGTATCTCCCTTAGCCTCTGCAAAGGGTGTAGCCCCGTCCAAAAAGGGTGCAGAGAAAAGGGATGTGAAGAAATGTTTAAAAGTTCCTGAACTAATTCTGTTTCCACTATCTTTCTCTGGTTCAGTGCCAAAGAGTGAACAGAAATAGTAGACAGTATATGTCTTAGCTTTTCTCTCTGGTATCTAAGACTCAAAATGCCAAGTGATCAGCCCTTATATATGTTCCCTGGACAAGCATTTTAAACTAATTTTTTAGGAGGTGTTCCCTATAAGACCACCCTGTCTTAGGGAATCACCATAGGAAACCATCATTCAGTCTCCTGGTTGCATTCTTGGGGTCTCCAGCAATGGTTGTAACCCCATGGCACTGACGAAACTTCTGGCAAAACTCTTAATGTGTACCTTTAGGCTTTGTTTCTATCAACCCATGTCTCCTTGTTTCCAAGCCTTTTTCTGCTTATTTTTATAGACCAGTAATAAGGTATTCCTTCCACTTTCAGAAAGAGACCTGGCTTTCTCTCTAAGGCAGTGGTTCTCAACCTTTCTAATGAGGCGACCCTTTAGTACAGTTCCTCATGTTGTGATGATCCCCAACCATAAAATTATTTTCATTGCTACAAATGTAATTTTATGGTTGGGTGTCACCACATCATGAAGAACTCTATTAAAGGGTAGTGGCATTAGGAAGGTTGAGAACCACTGTTCTAAGGTGTGTTTTCCTTGTGGTTTACACGTGTGCTTTGCCTGTTGAGGACTGTGTCGATAAAAGACTGCTTTTTGCATGTTTGTTTTGTTTTTTTTCTGATGGTTCCCAGTTGCTTTAAGTGCATTTTAAAGGGTCTTCTTCATTGTTTTTTTTTTCTCCCAGAGTTAAATCTCAATTGGCTTTTCTGTACATTTGCAAAAGAAGTTGAACTATATTGCTATTAGAGAAATGAAAACCAAGTTTCTTGGCTCCAAATATAAGAGACATTTTATTTCTCCATTGAATGCAACCAGGAGACTGTATGATGGTTTCCTATGGTGATGCCCTAAGGCAGAATGGCCTTATAAGGAACACCCCCTAAAAAATTAATTAAAAATGCTTGTTCAGTAAACATATATAAGGGCTGATCACTTGGCATTTAGAGAGCTCCAAAAGGTCTTAGATGCCCAGAGAGAGAAGATAAGACATATAAGAGGGTGAGACCAGGTCAGTGGGTGACACCCCAAGAAGCTCCACCCACATGTACCACACTTTGGATTCATGCACACTAAACCTTAGACTGCATTTCAGCACCTTCTGAAAATGTGTCAAATGGTCTATGAAGCTAGTATATGATGCCCCATGATCATATCAATGTACACAGCTATGATTTAATAATAAAAAAAAAATGGTAAAGAAGAAAAAATACTTTTAAAATGAGGAAAGGCAAAGAAAATGATACTGGGCATCCTATTTGGGTTATTGGTCTATTTGGTGTGCCTGTGTAAATGGAAATGTTCAAAGGCATGTCCAGTTTTCTAAGAATTCAGTTGGTTGTGGCTAACTACAGTGCAAAAATGTTTACTGAAGGAAATGGTCAACCTATTGCTATGGTGTTAAAATGCATCTAAATATTGAACCAACCTATGGTATTAAAATACCTATTAATTGTTAACCCAAGCTGTGATGTTACAATGTCTTTCAAACGTGTATTTCAACTCTGATTTTATTAAGTTTGATCACTATTGCTTTTCTGAATTCTGTAACAAAAGAGATGGGGGAGGTATAATCCTTATCAGTATTTTCCCAGACAGAAGGGCTTTTCTACCTCTGTGACTGACAAAAGACTTATTTACAATTGAGTAATGGAAGGGACATTCCAGGGGACTCCCCACTGGAATTCATCCTCAACAATTGAAATGTCTAAGTTAAAAAGTCTGAAAATTAAAAAGTTTGCTTTCTTTTATATCTTGTAACTGGTAATTTTGGGAAAAGATTGTAAAATATGAAGACGTGTCTTTGCAAAGAAAGGTTTAAAAAGAGAAATGAATTTGTGTGAGAAAGGAAACAGTAAGTAGAAAAGAGAGATGTGGATACAAAAGGTATAAAGAAAGAATAATATTGTATAGAAAGAAATCAGATGGGAGATATTTTATCCATAAATAATTGATGGTCTAGAACAGTGTTTTTCAACCTTTTTTAGCTCACAACATACTTGAATCTATAAGTATCTTACATGGTACTCTTCAATTATGTTAATTATAAAAAGAGTGAAAAAAATAATATAATAACTTTACTTTGAAGTTATTTTGAAAATAATTTAATTAATGACCTTTAAAAATTTTAGTGAACACTTAAGGTCTTCTCATGGCACAACAGTATTTCCTGGCATACCAGTTGAAAATTCACTGGTCTAAAAGACTTGGGGAAAAAAGACAGAAGGTCCAAGGAATGTTGAGATGTTCTTTGTGAGGTTCAAGAATTTATAGAAGTAATTATGGAGTGGAATATGTGTGAAAAGGAGAAGTTTAACCTTTCATACTCCATTTTCTTGCTGTTCCGAATTATCAATTAAAGCTGAAAGGTTACATATGCTCAGAGACAAATACAGGCTCAGCTTGCCTTAAATGGACAATGAGCCTGATCATATCTATTCATCTCCAGGGTTGGGCTCCAGAGCTTGTCTCCACTTTAATCACAAGGTGTATTGTCAAAATCACTGAACAAGTCTTTCAAGGGACTCAATGACAGGTACAGATAGGACTTTAATCAGGGTAGATTGACTCCAGATTTGGAGCAACGGTCCCCGATACTTGATTATCAGTCCATGCTGCCAGCTGTAACAGACATGGAAGGGCCCATGGATGTAAAATCAGTACACTGATAATTATGGTTCAGTCCAGACAAGAAAGTAGGTTGAGGAGACCACACTTCTCATGAATAGTGGCTAATTGTGAGTGGTCATCCACCCCAGTGGAAAGGGGAATTAACAGCTGTTCTTTCCTGTACCCGGGTATTAGTTCATAACAATATGTCCCATTTAAAAAAAAAAAAAAAAAAAAAAAAAAAAAAAGAACAGTATTGCACAGAGAGACAGGCATCTTTGAGGACCACAGCGGAATGTTGAGAATTGTTTTCAACAGCCTTCTATCACTCAGAATGAGACAAAAATACCTCCAATTTTCTTAAAGTGACCTAGAAAGGCATTAAAGGTTTATCCAATTTATGCAAGACTCTTCAGAAGACCAGATTATTTTAAAGTATAAATTCATTACTCAAACAGCCCAAGATCTTAGGAGGAATTTATAAAAATTGGCTCTAGGTCCTGACCATAAATCGATAACCCTCCTAAAAACAGCTACCTTGGTACTTTGTAATCAAACCAGGAAAAAAGAAGAGAAGAAAAAATACAGCAGCCCTAGTCAGGTGGTGTAGCCTGGCAGGCAAACCACTTGCCCCTTGTCTGGTATATAGGTATACCTACCAGGGGTCAGCCTATCCCCAGAAGTGAAGACCTCAGGGAATGGGAACTCTTTTGGCACCTGAGCTTGACTAAAGATGTCTGGGACAGACTCTCATGGCTCCTGCTTAACTCATTGCTGCCTGAGAGACCCAAGTGCACCTGGCTATTAGCTTTCTCCTACTTCTACTTCTCTCAAGTCGTAAGTTCTTATTCCCCAAGCCCATAAATATCAAGATGGTGTCTGTAAGTCTGGTTACTAAATTTTTTCTCAACTTCTACAGTTGGGGAATTGGCTTTTCTCTCACGTGTTTTGTTGTCTTGCCTAAAAGTCTTAACTCCACTCTTAAGAAGGGATATATTGATTAAAACAGAAATAGCAATCTATGTGAATATGGAAAAGGATCTTTTATTTTATTAAGTCTTTTATACATAGATCATAAATACATTTATGTCCATTTCAGTGTGTTGATTATTTGTAAATTGGAGTGCTTACATCATACTAATCAGCATAGCTTTCATCTCATTTACCCAATTATAGCATTAGGACATTTGTGTTCTACACATAATAGAACCAACTTGTACTTGCAATGTGCTCCATAGTTGTGGTCCCCCTACTATCCACTGCTATCCCTCACACCCCCTACCCATCCATCTCCCTCCCCTTCCCTCCTTCATTATAGCCTAAAGTTGTGTTTCATTTTTCATATGCAAGTGTGAGTTATTATAAATTGGTTTCACAGTAGTACTGAGTATATTGGATACTTTTTTTTTCCATTCCTGAGATACTTGACTAAGAATATTTTTCAGCTCCATCCATGCAAACATAAAGGAGGTAAAATTTCCATTTTTTTTTTTTTTACTGCTGCATAATATTCCATGGTATACACATACCACAATTTATTAATCCATTCATGGGACAATGAGCACTTGGGTTTCTTCCATGACTTGAATTGAGCTGCAATGAACAATCTGCTGTAAATATCTTTATTGCCATATGATTTTTGGTCCTTTGGATATACACCTAGTAGAGGAATTTAAAGATCAAATGGCAGGTCTACATTTACACCCCTGAGTGTTCTCCAAACTTCCTTCCCAAAGGAACGTACTAGCTTGCATTCCCACCAGCAGTGCAGAAGTGTTCCCTTTTCTCCACATCCACACCAACATTTGTTGTTTTGGGATTTTGCGATGTGAGCTACTCTTACTGGAGTTAGATTGTATCTCAGAGTAATTTTGGTTTGCATTTCTCTGATGATTAAAGATGATGAGCATTTTTTCATGTGTCTGTAGGCCGTGCACCTGTCTTCTTCAGAGAAGCTTCTGTTCATGTCTCTTGCCCACAATGAAATGGGATCACTTGTTTTTTGCTTAGTAATAAGTTTGAGTTCTCTGTGGATTCTGGTTATTAGACCTTTGTTGGTAGTACAAATTGCAAAAATCCTCTCCCATTCTGAGGGCTGTCTATTTGCTTTACTTAGTGTGTTCTTGGCAGTGCAAAAGCTTTTTAATTTGATCAGATCCAGTAATGTATTTTTCGTGTTGCTTCAATTGGCTGGGGTGTCTTCCTCATGAAGTATTCTCCCAGGCCAATTTTCTCAAGTGTTTACCCTGCACTCTCTCTAAGAATATTTATAGTTTTGTGTCTTAAGTTTAAGTTCTTTAACCAGTGAGAGTCAATTTTTGTTAGAGGAGAAAGGTGTGGGTCCAGTTTCTTTCTTTCTTTGATAAGTTGCCAGCCAATTCATCCAACACCATTTATTGAATAGGAAATCTTTCTCCCAACTTATATTTTTAATAGGCTTATAAAAAATCAAATGACGATAAGTGTCTACGTTCACCTCTTGGTCTTCAATTTTGTTCCATACATCTACCTCTGTATTTTTGTGCCAGTACCATGCTGTTTTGATCACTATCGATTTATAATAAAGTCTGAAGTCTGGAAGCGTGATTCCTCCCAATTTGTTTTTATTTCTGAGGAATGTCTTGGCTATTCAAGTTTTTTCTGTTTATGTATAAAATGAAGTACTAATTTTTTCAGGTCTTTAAAATATGAAAGAGGTGCTTTAATAGGGATTGTGTTAAATCTGTAAATTGCTTTAGGTAGTATAGATATTTTAATAATGTTGATTCTTCCGAGCCATGAGCATGATATATTTTTCCATTTGTTAACATCTTCAGCTATTTCTTTTCTCAGAGTTTCATAGTTCTCTTTATAGAGATCTTTCACATCCTTAGATACACTCCCAGATATTGCATCTTCTTTGACACTATTGTAAAGAGAATAGAATCTTTGATTGTTTTTTCCCCTTGACTATTATTGGTGTATATAAAGACTACAGATTTATGAGTGTTAATTTTGTATCCTGAGACGTTACTACATTCCTTTATCACTTCTAGGAGTTTTGTGGTTGATTCACTGGGGTTTTCCAGATATATAATCATAACATCTGAGAGAGTGAAAATTTGATCTCCTCTGGTCCTATTTAGATTCCCTTGATTGCCTCCTCTTTTTTTTTTTTTTATTAGTATTAGATCATAACTGTGTACATTAATGCGATCATAGGGCACCATGCACTGGTTTTATAAACAGTTTGACACATTTTCATCACACTGGTTAACATAGCATTCATGGCATTTTCTTAGTTATTGTGTTAAGACAATCATATTCTGCATTCACTAAGTTTCACCTATACCCTTGTAAGATGCACCATAGGTGTAATCCCACCAATCACCCTCCCTCTGCCCAACCTCTCCCCTTTCTCCTCTCCCTCTCCCCCTTCCCCATATTCTTAGGTTATAACTGGGTTATAGCTTTCCTATGAAAGCCATAAATTAGTTTCATAGTAGGGCTGAGTACATTGGATACCTTTTCTTCCATTCTTAAGAAACTTTACTAAGAAGAATATGTTCCAGCTCATCCATGTAAACATGAAAGAGGTAAAGTCTTCATTTTTCTTTAAAGCTGCAGGAGGGGAGGTGGGGGAGGTTGGGCAGAGGGAGGATGATTGGTGGGATTACACCTGTGGTGCATCTTACAAGGGTACATGTGAAACTTAGTGAATGCAGAATATGATTGTCTTAACACATTAACTAAGAAAATGCCAGGAAGGCTATGTTAACCAGTGTGATGAAAATGTGTCAAACTGCTTATAAAACCAGTGCATGGTGCCCCATGATCGCATTAATGTACTACAGCTATGATCTAATACAAAACAAACAAACAAACAAACAAACAAACAAAAAAAAAACACCAGTCACAAGGAGCAACCAACAGAAAAATCTTGGCAACATGGAAAACCAGAACAGAGCAGCAACCACCCCACCCCACCCAAAGAGATAATGAGGTAGCTATCACAGAGGATTCTACCTACAAAGAAATGATAGAAATGACAGAAAGGAATTTAAAATGTGAATGGTAAAAAAAAGAAGGACATTGCTAGGAAAGTGGAAAATAACCCAAAGGAAATCCAAAAACAGAACCAAATAAGGGATGAAAGACATGAAGAATGTAGAAAGACTATAGCAGAGCTTAAGGAATTGAAGCAGTGAATCAGAGAACTTAAAGATGCAGCAGAAAGAATCAATAACAGATTAGAAAAAGGAGAAGAAAGAATTTCAGAGCAAGAGGATAAAGCTCTTGAGTTAACACAGGCAAGCTATAGAAGCAGAAAAGTAAAGAGAGAAAGCAGAAAGTTCACTCAAAGAATTATGTGACTTAATGAAGCCTTCAAACATACAAATTATAGGTATCTCAGATGGGGAATAAGAAAGCCCCAGAAAAATGGAAGCCCTACTGGAGGATATCATAAATGAAAATTCCCCAAGTATCACCAAAGATACTGACACACTCCTTTCAGAGGGATATCAAAATTCAAGTCATCTCAACTCAAACAGCTTCTCCAAGACACATTGTCATGAACCTATCCAAGGTCTGGATGAAAGAAAAAAATTCAGCAAGCAGCCAGGACTAAGTACCAACTCACCTACAGGGGATGGATCTATCAGGTTGACAGTGAACTTTTCAACTGGATTTTTCAAGCCAGAAGAGAATGGTCACCTACCTTTAACTTCCTTAAACAAAACAATTTTCTGCCTAGAATCCTGTATCCTGCTAATATAAGCTTTAAAATTGATAGAGAAATCAAATCTTTTACTGATATGCAAATATTGAGGAAATTCTCCACAAGATCAGCTCTATAGGAAATATTAGACCAGTGGTTCTCAACCTTCCTAATGCCTCGGCCCTTTAATACAGTTCCTGTGGGTCACGACCCACAAGTTGAGAACCACTGTATTAGACTCATTCTCCACACTGATCATCAATGGACTACCAGCAAAGTAAATGCCCAGAAACTAAAGGACAAAACATAGCTTCCACGGTGATGCAATTGTACAACTAAACGATGAACTTTTAGAAAATAACATGAATAGAATTCCACCACATTTACCAATTCTCTCAATAAATCTCTCAATAAATGTTAATGGCTTGAATTCCCCACTGAAGAGGGACAGGTTGGCGGACTGGATAAAAAAGCACAAGCCATCCATATGTGTTTCTCCAGGAAACACACCTACCCTTAAGGGACAAAAGAAGACTCAGACTAAAGGGTTGGAGAACAATATTTTAGGCAAATGGAAATCAGAAGAAAGGAGGGGGATCACAATTTTATTTTCAAGTACAAGTGGATTTAAAGCAACCAAAGTCAAAAAAGACAAAGGCACTTCATACTGGTAAAGGGAACATCATTAACTTCCTTGAACATAACAACAATGAAGACAGAAGCTACCAAAACTTGTGGAACACTGCAAAAGCAGTCCTAAGAGGGAAATTTATTATATTAGATGTCTACCTCTGAAAAAACAGAAAGAGAGTGCATCAACAACTTAGTGAATCATTTTAAAGAAATGGAAAGAAAGAACAATCTTATCTGAAACCTAGAGGAAGAAAAGAAATAACCAAAATTAAATCAGAAATAAATAATATTGAAAACAAAAGAATTTTCAGAAAATTAATGAAACAAAAAGTAGGTTCTTCAACAAGATAAGTAAAATTGGTAAACCATTGGCCAGATGAACTAGAAAAAGCAAAAGCAAAACCTTTAATAACCTCAATCAGAAATGAAAAGAGGGAAATAACAACAGATACCACAGAGATACAAGATATTATTTCTGACTACTACAAAAAACCTCTATGCACAGACATTTGACATTGTGGAGGAAATGGACCAATATTTGGAATCACACCGCCTTTCTAGACCTATCTAGGAAGAAACAGATCTCTTGAATAGACCAATATCAAGCACTGAGATTGAAGAAACCATAAAAAACTTCCAACAACAACAAAAAAAGCCTTGGACCAGATTGCTTCACAGCAGAATTTTATCAAACCATCAAAGATGAGCTTGTACCTATACTGTAGAACCTATTCCAAAACATTGAGAAGGAAGGAACCTTCCCCAACACATTTTATGAAGCAAACTTCATCCTGATTCCAAAACCAGGAAATGACCCAACTAAAAAGGAGAACTATAGGCCAATTTCATTAATGAATATCAGTGTAAAAATACTCAATAAAAATCTTAGCTAACAGATTGCAGCTACACGTTAAAAGAATTATACATCACAATCAAGTAGGCTTCATCCAAGGGATGCAAGGCTGGTTTAACATATACAAATCCATAAATGTAATTCACCATATCAATAGAATAAAAAACAGAGATCATATAATTCTTGCAATAGATGCAGAAAAAGGATTTGATAAAATTCAGCATCCTTTTCTAACAAGAATACTTAAGAAAATAGGCATAGGTGGCACATTTCTTAAGCTGATTGAAGTCATCTATGACAAACTCACAGGTAATATCATACTGAATGAAGTAAACCTAAAAGCTTTTACACTCAGAACTGGAAACAGACAAGGATGTCCTTTGTTACCACTATTATTCAACATTGTGCTGGAAGTTTTAGCCAATGCAATCAGACGAGAGAAGGATATAAAGGTCATCCAGAGGGGGGCAGAGGAGATCAAACTCTTGCTCTTTGCTGTTCATGTAATCATATACTTAGAAAACTCCAGAGACTCAATCCCAAAACTCCTGGAAATGATCGAGAAATACAGTAATGTCTCAATGTTCACAAATCAGTAGCCTTTGTAACATCAATAATAGCCAAGTTGAGAAGCAAATCAAGGGCACAATTCCATTAACAGTAGTTTCAAAGAAAATGAAATACTTAGGAATATATCTAACAAAAGAGGTGAAGAATCTTTACACAGAGATCATGAAACTCTAAGAAAAGAAATAGCAGAAGGCATTAAGAAATGGAAGAACATACCTGCTCTTGACTGGAAAGAATCAACATTGTTAAAATGTCTATGCTGCCCAAGCAATATACAGATTCAGTGCAATCCCCATTAAAATACCAACATCATATTTTGAAGAATTGGAAAAAATAGTACTTTATTTTGTGGAATCATAAAAAACTCCACATCACTGAGGCTATTCTTAGTAATAAAAACAAAGCTGGAGACATCACTGTACCAGACTTCAGGTTATATTATAAGTCCACAATAATGATCATTTAGCATAGCATTGGCAAAAAAATAGAGACATAGACATATGGAACAGAATAGAAAACCAAGAGATGAAACCAGTCTCTATTTGCCATCTGATCTTTGGTAAACCAAACAAAAACATACAGTGGGGAAAACAATCCTTATTCAACAAATGGTGCTGGGAGAACTGGATAACCACATGTAAAAGACTAAAACTGGACCCACACCACTTACAAAAATTGACTCAAGATGATAAAAGATTTAAATCTAAGACATGAAATGATAAAAATCTTAGAAGAAAGTGTGGGAAAAACTCTTGCTGATGTCAGACGGGGGAAAGATTTTATGAAGAAGACTTCAGCAGCAATTGCAACAACGACAAAAATAAAAAAATGGGATTTAAGCAAGCTGAAAAGTTTCACACAGCTAAGGACACAACAAATAAAGCAAAAAGACAACCTTTAGAATGGAAAAGGTATTTGAATGGTATGAATCTGATAAAGGGTTGATAACTAGAATCTACAGAGAACTCAAATTAATCAACAAAAAGAGAGCAAACAATCCCATCTACCACTGGGCAAGAGTTATAAACAGAACCTTTTCTGAGGAAGACAGATGAATGGCTTAACAAACATTTGAAAAAATGTTCATCATCCCTGATCATCAGAGAAATGCAAATCAAAACGACTCTGAGATATCACCAATCTTAGTGAGAATAGCCCACATCACAAAGTATCAACTGCAGATGTTGCTGTGAATGTGGAGAGAAGGAGCAGTAGGTGATCTAATAACATACCTACATAAGAGAAAAACTCAATTCAAGGTGGGGGGTGAGGGAAGAAGGGAGCAGGGAGAGGGGAGAAGGGTGGAGAATGTGTGTACTCCCACTTAATGGGTACAATGTTAGGGTGTATGGCACTCCTCTTGGGGGCGGGACACAATTATAAGAGGGACTCTTCCTAACAAATACAAACATTGTAACCTAATTCTTTGGACCCCCAAATTAACCTGAAACAAACAAACAAAAATCTGAAAAAAACTCCTCATATATGTTCACAATAAAAATTAATGTTCATTGCTACACAAAAAAATTGTCCATTCTTGAAAGCTCTGACATTCCCTTTGACCTCAGACTACAGCCCTCACGATTGATTCCTCTGCTCCTAACTCCTAGAGCCATACCCAAGTGTTTTCCTTTTAGGATTTCTCCTCTTACCATACTTGTCTCTCTAGAACCTTGCTTCTTGAGGTGTGGTTTATGAAGCAGCAGCATCGACATCACCTAGGCACTTATTAGAAATGCAGATTCTCAGGCTCCACTCCTGACCTACTGAATCAGAATCTATATTTTTATAACATCCTCTGATGGATACTATGCATGCTAAGGTTCAAGAACCACTGTGCTAGATAAACTCACAGGTCAAATCCGGTCAGCTTCCTGTGGTCACATTTGAAATGGTTATGTAAGTACCTATACAATATCTGTAATTTGTCTTCTTGGTCCCTGAAAAGCCTACATACTTATTACCTGTACTGTAAGAACAAGTTTGCTGACTTCTGTTTCTAGCTAAGCAAAGATGTGTCTGCTTTGAAGTCTGATTCCATGGGGAAGCTCTGAAATATAAATAGCACCACAAAGTCATACCACCTTGAGACAAGGGGTTGGGCTCTTTGCACACATCAGTCATTGGCTTAGGCTACCCCCTGAGGGAATGCATAAACTCTTGGGCATTTCTGCAGGAAGCTGTTCCCTAGGCTGAAACCACCTGTGAGCTTTTGGCAGCCACTACTCAAGCAGCTGGGGCAGGGTGGCATCAGTTCCGCTGTGGCTTTTTATTTTAATCTCTGTATCCTTGGTTGCTAGTACAGTTCCTGGCACTCTGTGAGCAGGCAATAAATCTTTGCTACAGGGATGAATCTCTTCCTAATATAATATGTATTCACTTGTTAATTAAAATAGACAGTACCCATTGTCTTTGGTTATGTTCATACAATTAATAAAGCAAATCATCTTCTAACTCGTTAGTTTAACAAGACTAAATGAGATCATCTGGATGAAGGTAACCAGCAAACCACCTGATAGATAATAGGCAAGAGTAAATGTTAATTTCCCCAAAAGATTAAGCCGGCTATGGGTTTTTATTTTAAAAAAGTGCTTCCTGTTTATGGCTTCTAACAAATTCAAATGAATCAAGCGAGATTTCTGCTATTATTATCTGGGTAATCTTTGCTTGAGGCTTTCCAAGACCCTCAAGCTGTGGGGGAGAGGTTAATGATGTTGTAATCTGAGCTATCATAGTAACAATGACGTTAGAATGTACAGGAAGTATCAGAGAATATATAGTTAGCAGTTAAAAATGTCTGCAATGAAAATAATGATAGCTGCCAGGTATTTAGTGCCTATTACAGGACAGGCATTATCCTAAGTGCTTTATATACTTTATTTCCAGTCCCCCAAATGACCCTGCAAGGCAGGTGTGGTAGATACACAATAGATAGACAGGGTATGCAATTAGAATAATGGCAAAATAAGGGTATCAATATATGTATTTTTGATATTTAAAATAGCATCAAAGTACTCATTAGATTAAAAATAAAATTTTATCAACTCTGTTATTTATCATTATGTTTTAAAATTTGAATGATACAGGATGTGGTACCACCACCTTTCTGATGCAAAGGATTTCTAAAGGTATTAATGTCACATTCTCTTACTTCCAGGTATGATTAGCCAGCCCAGTTTTAGAATGAGAAAACTGCAACTTAGAGAGGTTATATAAACACCATGTTATCAGAAGCTAGGAACCATTGACCAAGGAGTTGGAGGGAGGCAAGAGCAAAAAGAAGGAGAATGTGGTACTCAGAGGAGAATCCATAGCCCCTTAAACTAGAGCCCACAGACCCATGCCAGCTGTTGAGCAGCTGATACTTTGGAGAAGTCAGTTCCAAATGCATTTGGAACTGACTTACCACTGTAATTAGGTCTGGAATTGCCTTGGGCTACCAGATTCTGAAATAATCCAGATTTCTTAGCAATCTCTAGCAACTGCCATTCTGTGGGAGTCAGAAACAGGAAACTTCTCTCATTTTAACCTCCTTCCTCTTTCCAGTGCATCCTCTTATTAGAATCAGCCAGAAACTCAGCAAGCAGGAGAGTCTCAGAAATGGAGTCTGGACTGGGTGCAGTGGCGCACACCTGGAATTCTAGTCCTCTGTCCAAGACAGGTGGAATGCTTGAGCTCAGGAGCTCAAGACCAGCCTCAGTAAGAGCGAGACTCTGTCTCTACTAAAAATAGAAAAACTAGCTGGGAATAGTGGTGGACATCTGTAGTCCCAGCTCCTCAGGAAGGTGAGGCAAGCCCAAGAGTTTGAGGTTGCTGTGGGCTATGATGACACCTCAGCACTCTACTCAGGGTAACAGAGTGAGACTCTGTGTCAAAAAAAAAGAAAAAAGGAAGAAGAAGAAATGGAGTTTGCAAATACCCAGTCCTGAACAGCAGAATATAGAAGGATGGGTATAGGTTGGAGAAATGACATGCAAATAACTAGGACACCTGTATGGCTGGAGAGTGGTAGTACCAGGTGACACTATGCCATTTCTTTTTTCTGTAAAATGCATATATTTAATGGCAAAGCTATACTATTAAGCTGATCTTATTCATCTCACCTGAAAATTCATGTTTGAGTTAATCTAATTCACTTTACTTGAAAATTCATGGTTCTTAAAATTGAAAACTGGTTCATGTGTCCTTGATTTCGGCTCTTTATTAAACTCTGAATATGATCTTTCAAAAGAGAGTAGAAATTTTCTCATATTGGTGAGAAAATGAATATTGGCTTTGGCACCCAAGGGCTGAAATCTTAGCATTTTGGAACCCTGCTGGTTTATTCTGCTGTTACTTATTATGACATTTTCTCATGCCCTAGAGAGAGCATGTTTGAATCTGAAATAGCAATTTATATTCCTACTTGCAATATTTCAGCTATTTGGTAGCAAAATTCTTAAAATATGTCTAGAGTCGAATGGCCTTGAACTTTTCCATTGCTGGTAACCTTTTAATCATGATCACTTATCTAATATTGTTGACTGAGGTACTGAGGATACTAGAATAGATAGGATAAAATTTCTGTCACTGAGGAGCTCATAACCTAATATTTGACCCAAACTGAGATGGTTTCTATTAGTTGCCTAGCAAACAATTTTCCCTGAGAGAAAAATTTAAACTTCAGTTGTATAGTTTTTTCTTAAAGATTCCAAGTCTGCATTTTAACCCAAGGAATCAAAGGCAAAGGAGAACATTAAGTATGGCAAATTTTCTATCATTGTATATTCCTAAGATAATCACTAGGTCTGAACAGTCTTCTCATTTTGTAAATTGATCTTTTATTTCTTTGCTGGAGTAATCAAGGCTGAGAGGTGACTTTATCTTGAGAGCAGCTATTATCTGATAAGGAGGACACACAGGAATACTCTGGCTTCATTTTGATGTTGCTGCAACACAAGGCTGAGGGATGTGACAAATAGAAAACAGTAAAGTACCACTGGAATATTCTCCAGCCAGTAAATATTGGACATGACTAATGGTGAGGCACTTTTCTCTATATTTTACATTTAAAACTAATGCTATCCATTGTCCACTAATTAACAAGAAACCATACTATGGTATTTAAAGCCTTTAAACAACTAATGACATTCTTCCTTTCCAATCTGATCTACCATCACAACCACCTTCTATCTCCTTCAATTTAAAGTTGCTTATTTGTTGGGGAAAACAACCCCTTTCAATAAAACAAAGCATCATACATAGCTGTGAAATGTACCACAGACAAATGCAGAATTGTTCTGGTTAAAAATGGTGGAGGATCCAGAACCCAAATGTTTTGTCCTCTTAGTGCTTTGGGCATGGGGGCACCTATTCCAAATCCCATCCTGCTCTGGTTGATCCACGGGGTTCAGCTTTCTCCATTTCTTTGGCTTTGTCTATTGCTCAGTGGATTTTGTTGTTGTTTTGTTGGTTCTTGGTATGATCATCTCTCCACTTTTTATGCAAGTATATTTCTTTTCTTTTTTTTTTTTTTAATTGTTGGGGATTCATTGAGCCAGGTTCAATAAGCCAGGTTACACGGATTATACTTGTCAGGCAAAGTCCCTCTTGCAATCCTGCCCCCAAAGGTGTGGCACACACCAAGGCCCCAGACCCCTCCCTCCTTCCCTCTCTCTGCTCTTCCTTCCCCCCTCCTTCTTTCTCTCTTTACTCTCCCCTTCCCCCACCCCCACTGTGACCTTAATTGTCATTAATTATCCTCATATCAAAATTGAGTACATAGGATTCATGCTTCTCCATTCTTGTGATGCTTTACTAAGAATAATGTTTTCCACTTCCCTCCAGGTTAATATGAAGGATGTAAAGTCTCCATTTTTTTTAATGGCTGAATAGTATTCCATGGGGTACATATACCACAGCTTGTTAATCTATTCCTGGGTTGGTGGGCATTTAGGCTGTTTCCACATTTTGGTGATTGTAAATTGAACTGCAATAAACAGTCTAGTACAAGTGACCTTATGATAAAAGGATTTTTTTCCTTCTGGGTAAATGCCCAGTAATGGGATTGCAAGATCAAATGGAAGGTCTAGCTTGAGCGCTTTGAGGTTTCTCCATACTTCCTTCCAGAAAGGTTGTACTAGTTTGCAGTCCCACCAGCAGTGTAAAAGTGTTCCCTTCTCTCCACATCCATGCCAGCATCTGCATGGATGCTGATTTGAGATTTTGTGATGTGGGCCATTCTCGCTGAGGTTAGATGGTATCTCAGGGTGGTTTTGATTTGCATTTCTCTAATAGATAGGGATGATGAACATTTTTTTCATATGTTTGTTAGCCATTCATCTGTCTTCTTTAGAGAAGGTTCTATTCATGTCTCTTGCCCATTGATATA
>CAUYPK010081168.1:0-18556 GCA_963574355.1 Loris lydekkerianus
TCCCATTTGATCCTGCAATCCCATTACTGGGCATCTAGAAGGGCACTCAGAAGGAAAAAAATCCTTTTATCATAAGGATACTTGCACTAGACTGTTTATTGCAGCTCAATTTACAATCGCCAAAATGTGGAAACAGCCTAAATGTCCACCAACTCAGGAATGGATTAACAAGCTGTGGTATATGTACACCATGGAATACTATTCTGCGATTAAAAAAAAAAAAATGAAGACTTTACATTCTTTGTATTAACCTGGATGGAAGTACCTGGATGGAAGTGGAAGACATTATTCTTAGTAAAGCATCAGAAGAATGGAGAAGCATGAATCTTATGTACTCAATTTTGATATGAGGACAGTTAAGGACACAGTGGGGGTGGGGGAAGGGGAGAGCAGAGAGAGAAAGAAAGTGGGAGGGATGGAAAAAGGAAGAGCATAGAGAGGGAAAGAGGGAGGGAGTGGGGTTTTGTGTGTGCCGCACCTTTTGGGGGGAATACACGATTGCAAGAGAGACTTTGCCTAACAAATGCAATCAGTGTAATCTGGTTTATTGTACCCTCAATGAATCCCCAACAATAAAAAAGAAAAAAAAAAAAAAGTGCAGTCTGCCACATCCAGCAACCTCATTAAATTCATGCATTAATTTTCACAGTTCTTCTCTAACATTTTCTACATACACAGTATGGCATCTATTAATAATGAAATTTTATTATTTTCTTTCCAGTCATTATAATACATTTTACTTCTTTCCCTTGATTTATTTCTAGAATATCTGGTACAATGGTAAATAGAATTGTAGACCCAACTGTGAAAATTGAAATGAGCCTTTTCCCATTCCCAACTTTAACAATCAGAAGGTTCTAAACATTTCTTCATTAAATATATTTATAGTACCAGAAAATTTTGATAAAATTAAAAATGTTTTTCCTAATAATGGCTTGGTAATGGTTTTCTATCATAACAGAATGTTAGATGTTATTAGTGTTTTTTATTTTTCTATTGAAAGGATTATATGTGATTTCTTCTTTACTTTATTAAATTTGAAATTTTGTTGATTTATTTTTATTTGTGAAATCTACCATGATTTCATAGATTTAACTCAAGTCTTTCTTTATGATCTTTTACATCAGCGGTTCTCAATCCGTGGGTTGTGATCCACAGGAACTGTATTAAAGGGCCATGGCATTAGGAAGGTTGAGAACCACAGCTTTACATTTTGCTGGATTCACTTTACTAATGTTTTGTTTAAAACTTTTCAATGGTGTGCATGGGTGAAATTGATTGTGATTTTTTTTTGTTATATCCTCTTCAACTGTTAGTCAAAAAGTTATTATGGCCTCAAAAGAAGTTAATATTTTGTATAAAAAATGATGCCATTTCCTTAAAATTACGAAATAAATTCACTTATGAAGTATTATTAGCCTGCTGTTTATTGTAGTGATCTTTTAAATTTGAATTTAACATTTTAAGAGCTATATGACTATTAAGTTTTCTATTTATTCTTGCACTTATTGGGTAAATTTTATTTTTTTCTAGAGATTTATCTATTTTGCTAATATTTCAAATTTATTCGTATAAAATTGTTGTAATAGCCTCTTCTGATCTTATTAGTCTGTAGAATCTGAAGTGATGTACCTTTTAAAAATTCCAAATATAGGGGGGCGCCTGTGGCTCAGTGAGTAGGGCGCCAGCCCCATATACTGAGGGTGGTGGGTTCAAACCTAGCCCAGGTGAATTGCAACAAAAAAATAGCAGGCATTGTGGTGGGAGCCTATAGTCCCAGCTGTTCGGGAGGCTGAGGAAGGAGAATCGTGGAAGCCTAAGAGCTGGAGGTTGCTGTGAGTCCTGTGACGTCATGGCACTCTACCGAGGGCGGTAAAGTGAGACTCTGTCTCTACAAAAAAAAAAAAAAAAAGAAAAAGAAAATTCAAATATAATTTATTATGCTGCTCTTTTTTTTGAACAATCTTCATATGTATTTTTCAGTTTTATTACTTTTTTTTTTTATTATTTTGGGGATTCATTGAGGGTACAAGAAACCAGATTACACTGATTGCATATGTTAGGTGAAGTCTCTATGCAATTGTGCCTTGCTTCTAAAAGGTATGTCACAGACTGAGATCCAAGCATCATCCTTAGGTTTTTTTTTAATTTGGTAATGGTAAATTCCCTTGATGTAGTTTTAATCACAAAATCTATCATACATTTCTAAAATAAATCCAGGTCTTGATTTATCATTCCTTATATTTCCATTTTTATTAGTGAGATTATCCTGACATTTTCCTATTTTATTTTTTCTACTTCGTAAAAATAATTTCTTCTTTCTAATTTGTTGGGGTTTAATATACTATTCTATTTCTGAATATTTGAGATGAATCCTTACTTAGATCATTGATTTTTTTTCATTTTTCTATTCTAATTTATGAATTTCAGTTTATAATTATCCCTCTAAGGAAGACTTTAGCTGTATTTCTTTATTCTAAATTTCTGTATGTTGTATTTTTATTATTATTCAGTTAAAAATATTTTCTAATTTCAAATGTGATGTCTCTTTTGATTCATGAGTTTTTTGGAAGTGTAGTTCTTAATTTTGACCATATGGTAAATTGCTAACCATCATTTCATTAATAAATTTCTTCTTGTTTTATATTATTTTAAGTTCATATATGCTGTATAGTTTTATTCTTTTGAAATTTATGTAGAGAATGAATTTATCACATTCCATTATACATGTATTGGCATAGGTTCTATACATGTTTTATAAGAATAAATACATTTGTTTATAACATTCCATGTATGTTTAGGTGGGCAGTTACTTTTGTTCAAGAATGTAAAGGAAACATCCACTTCTTCTGTGGTTTATTGTTAATATTAGAAAGTTTGACTTGCACTAGACAAAAGATTTAAAATTAAGATGTGAAACTGTAAAGATTCTTGGAGAGAAACACTTGAAGAAATTGGCCTGGGAGAATATTTTATGAGGAGGGCTCTGCGGGCAATTGAATCAACACCAAAAATACATTACTGGGATCTGATCAAACTAAAAAAGCTTCTGCACAGCCAAGAACACAGTAAGTAAATCAAGCAGACAGCCCTCAGAATGGGAGAGGATATTCACAGGTTATGCTTCTAACAAAGGTTTGATAATGAGAATCCACAGAGAACCCAAAATTATTATTAAGAAAATAACAAGTAATCTCATTTCTTTGTGGGCAAGGGACTTGAACAAAAGCTTCTCTGAATAATAATAGGTGCATGGCCTATAGACACACGAAAAAATGCTCATCATCTTTAATCATTAGAGAAATGCAAATCAAAACCACTTTGAGATATCATCTAACTCCGTAAGAGTGGCTCACATAACAAATTCCCAAAACTACAGATGTTGGGGTGGATGTGGAGAAAAGGGAGCACTTCTGCACTGCTGGTGGGAGTGTAAGCTAATATGTCCCTTTTGGAAAGAAGTATTCAGAATACTCAGGGATCTAAGGGTATATGTGAAACTTAGTAAATGTGGAATGTAAATGTCTTAGCACAATAACTAAGAAAATGCCAGGAAGGCTATGTTAACCAGTGTGACAAAAATGTGTCAAACGATCTATGAAACCAGTGTATGGTGCTCCATGATCACATTAATGTACACAGCTATGATTTAATTAAAAAATAAATAAATAAAAATAAAAGTAGATCTGCCATTTGGTTCTGCAATTCCTCTACTAGGTGTATATCCATAAGACCAAAAATCACTGTATAACAAAGATATTTGCACCAGATTGTTCATTGCAGCTCAATTCATAATAGCCAAGTCATGGAAGAAGCCCAAGTGCCCATCAACCCATGAATGGATTAATAGATTGTGGTATATGTATACCATGGAATATTATGAAGCCTTAAAAAAGATGGAGACTTTACCTCTTTTACGTTTACATGGATGGAACTGGAACATATCCTACTTAGTAAAGTATCTCAAGAATGGAAGAAAAATATCCAATGTACTCAGTACTATTATGAAACCGTTTACAATGACTCACACTTTCATATGACTTTCATACAACTATGGCTCAGGATGAAGGAGGGAGGAGAGGGGGTAGGTGAGATTGAGAGAGAGTGAATAGTGGAATCACACATATTGTGCATAATGCAAGGATACATGTAGGATCTATTAGTATAGAGTATAAATGTGTTAACACAATAAACAAGTAAACTAGATGAAGTATATAATAACCAGTGTGAAGTAAGTGTTCCTAATTCTATATGAAATCAGCACATTTTACCCCATAAATACATTAATGTATACATAATCTATGTTTTATAATTTAATAAGAAAGAATAATAAAAAATAAAAAATAGAAATTTTGATACATATTTAATTTTACTTTGAAGGTATTCCTTATTAATACTTCCTATATCACATTTTCCTACCCCGATGCTTTTAAAATTTTCTTATTTTCTGCAATTTTCAATGGAATTTAATAACCTGATATGGTGTATGCCTGTGTGCTCTCTTTCTGTCCTGTATGGGTAGTATCATCAGTGCTTTTTTTCATTCTTTTCTTTGTTACAGTTTGGGAAAATCTTTATCTCTTCTCACATTACCTTTGTCATCTCTCCTCTCCTTCTGGAATTACAGGTAGAACTATGTTATTTATTCATTGCTTCACCTTATCCTGTGTCACACATATGCTCTTTCCTGTATGTTCTATCATATTTTTTTCTCTCTGTGCTTTATTCTGGGTGTCTTTCTTCTGAACTTTCTTCTTTCTACTATTTCTTTCTTCCCTTTTACTGAATATGCTTTAAACTTATCCACCAAATTTTTAACATCAATTTCTGAGTTTTTTAATTCTAGAATATTTTGAACTTATCTTCTTTCCTTAAAATTATTATCATCTATTTTCTTGAAGCTAAGCACAAGTATTAAAAACATATGATGAATAGCTATATTTTTTTGGATGGATCTACTCAGTACCTCCAACTTTTTAAAACCTTTTTGTTTTTCAGTCACTGGGACTTATCAAATTCACTTGTAGTAGGAGACCAAGAAGAATAAAAATCACAAATCAACATAATTTAGTCAAGAACTAATTTAACTGGAAGTCGGGTTACAGAACCTGTGGCATCTCATCTATTCCTAATTCACCCTTATATTTATGGTATAGAATCCTTTCCAGTCACTCTCCTCCCTGAGGAGGCCATGAGATACCATTTCTGAAGTTCTCCTGTGGCACCCAAATCTCTGCTGAGCTTCTTTGTGGAAGTCTTCATGCCTCTGCAGGCAAACCTGCTCCAGATTGTTGGCTCTCCTCTGACTTTGCTGCTTCTACTTTATGTTACTGTAATTCTTCACTTTCTTTGTAGCTTACCAGCACTTCTAAATAGATCATTTTTGTAGTCTTTCCAGTTCTACTAGTTTGTTTCAGTAGAATAATTAGTTGTTCAGAATTAGCTTGGTAGTTATTACACAAGTGAAACTCGACCTCATAATTTAATGCCATATGCAATCATTCTCTGTTCAGCAGACTCGCTGTTAATGTGGTTCAAACTTGTAGCCATTGTCCATACAGCTGTTCAAAATTAGCCATGAATTAATTTAAATTCTGATGAGTGTGATTGACTTTTAAATATTTCTTTAAAATATCTGTCATCTACTTGTGCCAGAACCTGGTGGCTGAATGCCTGCTCCTCTTGATAAGAGCCAGGAATGTACCCACTTCATATGGAATGGTGGAGGCAGTAACCAAATATTTTATTAGATGGTGTAGGTAGAGGATACTGAGTCAGCCTCATTCAAATGAGATAATGGTTATGCTGGATTCTTCAAGTAGCCTTGTTAGGTTTCTGCTTTGAGTTTTGTGTTATTTTCCAAATGTGTATCTAAGAATTAATAATGTCTTCATCCCTTATGTTAAAACCCTTTAACAAACTATGGAATAAATTTCAATGCCCTCTCCCATTTAAATGTGACCTTGATTAACTTCTGCCATGCTACCACTTCCCACCTCTTTGAATTTTAAACCTTTAGTTGTTCATGAATATCACACTCTGGTGTGCCCTCTTGTGACCTTTACACTTGCCAGTGCCCTTGCTATTGCACTTTTTTTTTTTTTAATTAAATCATAGCTATGTACATTAATGGGGTCAAGGGGTACCATACACTGATTTTATATACCATTTGACATATTTTCATCACACTGGTTAACATAGCCTTCCTGGCATTTTCTTAGTTATTGTGTTAATACATTTATATTCTACATTTACTAAGTTTCACATGTACCCTTGTAAGATGCACCATAGGGGTAATCCCAGCAATCACCCTTCCTCCCACCACTCCCTTTCCCCCTTCCCCATATTCTTATGTTATAACTGGGTTACAGCTTTCATATAAAGCTATAAATTAGTTTCATAGTAGGGCTGAGTACACTGGATACTTTTTCTTCCATTCTTGAGATACTTTACTAAGAAGAATATGTTCCACATTATAACAAAGATATTTGTCCCAGAATGTTTATTGCAGCCCAATTCATAATTGCTAAGTCATAGAAAAAGCCCAAGTGCCCCATTGATCTACGAATGGATTAATAAATTGTGGTATATGTACACCATGGAATATTATGCAGCCTTAAAGAAAGATGGAGACTATACCTCTTTCATGTTTACATAGATAGTGCTATTACACTTTTACACTGTAACCATTTGTTTACATATCTATCTACACAACTATTCTGTACTCTTAACTGAGGGAGAACTACCTTACACAAAATTAGAGAAAAGTCATTTGTGAAGGAACACATGGTTTAAAAATGGTTTTATCACGAAACACAAATTGAAAGAGGTAGAAAAAGGCAAGAAGTATGAGATAATGACCTCATAGTAGGGGTCCTCAAACTATGGCCCACAGGCTACATGAGGCAGTGTGATTGTATTTGTACCCATTTTTTTTTTTTTACTTCAAAATAAGATATGTGCAATGTGCATAGGAATTTGTTCATAGTTTTTTTTTTTTTTTGTTGTTGTTGTTGTTTTTGTTTTGTTCTTTTTAACTATAGTCTGGCCCTTCAACAGTCTGAAGGACAGTGAGCTGGTCCCCTGTTTAAAAAGTTTGAGGACCCCTGCATCACCATACTAAGAAAAAGGCAATTCTAAAATTAATGAGCACTTCTTCTAAGGCATCAGACTCTGAGGTTGATGATGAGAAAGAAAAGAGACAGAGAAAGACCATAGGTTGTTGGAGGTTGGCTGTCCAGGCCTTGAGTGTTGTGTAAGGAGACCAGGGATAATAGGAAAAATTCTATTATTTTTGTTAGTGCTTTTCTTAATGAAGAAAAAAATCTATTTTCACAATTATCAGGCAAATACTAAGGCAGGAAAGACCCAGTTTTGAAATACAGTTTTCCATATACTATAATTAATGATGTATATCATCTGTTTCCAATCATCTGCTCCAAAAACTAAAATAATCCACAATTAAAATTATCACTCAGAAGAGCAGGACAAAAGCTGGATAGGAGGTAATTTCTCTCAAAAGCCACTATTTTCAAATGCATCATTGGAATGTCATAACTATATGATACTACGGTTTAAGATTTATCCTCTCTTTTGTTCTACAATCTGTTTTAATTAGAAAGAATCAGGGGGAAAAGGATCCTTTTCTTCTAATCAAAAGAAATATTTCATCTAAAGAAAAGCACATCTTAATAAATAGCTTCACTGTAATATGATTTAAGCAGTTTTATGATTTTAGTTTGTTGCATACTGCATATTATATGTGTATGTTAGAGATGACACTTTATGAGAAATGAATTTGGTTTTTATTTTGAGAATGAAAGAAAACTTGCATTATTTGGTTCCTGCCAGATGGCAAATAGAGCTATAATAATGGGAAGAGCATAAAACTGTATATGTAATGGGAATTCAGGCAGTCTGGATGCCCCCAACCAAAAACCACTTCCTCTCCTACTCATTCAAACTTAGTATTCAGTATCAGGAAAACAAACTCTTCTTCCAAGAGAGACAAAAATTAAAATGAAAATACTCTTGGAAGAAGATATGTATAAGAAGCAAGATGTATTTAAATTTGACTCATTTACTTCAATGAAGAGAAAAAAATATATTGTTTATAAGTTCCTTATTTTCTTTTTTTTATTAAATTATAGCTGTATAAATTAATGCAATCATGGGGCATCATAAACTGATTTTATATACCATTTGACATATTTTCATCACACTACTTAGCATAGCCTTCCTGGCACTTTCCTAGCTATTGTGTTAAGACATCCATATTCTACATTCAGTAAGCTTCACATGTACCCTTGTAAGATGCACCGCAGGTGTGATCCCACCAATCACTGTCCCGGAGGATGGGCGGAGGGAAAATCTGTAATATTTTGAAACAAACATTGGTCAATATATCTCCTTTTAGAAATTAAATTTAAAATCTATGTTCCTTTGAAGTGAACATTCAAGCTGGGATGTATTGATATCAAGCAAAACACAAAGGGTTAAACCATCTGCAATTCACCTCTTTTTCTCAAATTGTTCTAACAAAGAGAAAAACAGCTTTGATTTATTTAAATTTTGACTTTTTTTTTTTTTTTTTGACTTTGGTTATAAAGCATGATGTATAGTAAGGATGTGTAGAGGATGCCAAGAGCCAGACAACCTCTAAGCAAGATGATTTGCAGATGGGGGACGGACCCTAGGGCAATTCGTCCACAGGAGCTCCTTGCAGAGAAAGAACCCAAGCCCATGGCGATCCTTAGGTATGTAGTCATTGTCTAATATACTCCCCTCACCTGTCTTATACTGTCTCAGTAAAAGGCTATTGCAGAGGTTGCTTGGGGCTATCCTGCAAGCAAGGTTAGCCCACCTCCTGCAAGCTTGTACTTCTAATCCTCATCATGCCTGGTTCCTTCCTGCAGCAATGGAGACCAGGGTCATAGCGGCCATAGGGGCTGCGACAAGGATGTAATAACTATCAGGGGAGAATAAAAGGGAAATTATTTAATTTATTGAAATACACTTAAAGCACCTTTTTCATCTAGTTAGTGATTCTACGATAGATTATTATCAAGATTTCTGAAAATTGCAGATCATAATACAATCTGACCTTCTTCTTCTTTTTTTAATGTAGCATGATTGTAATGATAAAGGTTGCCTGACTATGTGATGAAGGTACCACTGCTTTAGAAAGGGAAGCAAAATGTTGTGTAATCTATCTCCTAAGCAAAATTATATCTAGCTATCTTAGCTTGCATACAATCTTTATTCTTGAGCTCACAGCTTCTATTCAGTCCCTGATCAATTGCCTAAGAAGCTTCATAAATTCTCCCTGAAATCTAGCTCAGGACCAGTACAGCTCTTTCAGGTATTCATTTACAAATACCTCCACTTCCTGTCACTTCCTGATCTTTTCCCATTATCGTTTGATTGTTTTAATATCCTTGAAACTATTTCACTATGCTACAAGTAACTTCCTATTTATCAAACCTAATGGTTTGCCTCCTGCCCTTTGTACTGTTATCTTCCCACCTTCGGGACCATTGGCCACCCTCTTCTTTATGTTCTCCCCTACTTTGGCCTCAGTGGAGCTGCTTTCCCAGCTGGGACTACTCTTTCATAGTTTCTTCTAGGAAGGACTTGTGTATTATGTGCCTGCAACTCTCACTGTTTGCTATTGACCATAGAATTGTTATTGCTGACATCCCTTTTCACTTAGTTCCAGTGCTTAGTGTATGGACAAGGGCCCTTGAGAATGTTTCTCTAGCATCTCAAACTTTACGAGCTCCCATGCAGTCCTGTCACTGCTCTTCTCTTTTGCTTCAGGCATTCATTTAACATGGAGGCCAGAAAGTTCTTTTTATCTCCTCTCTCTCTCATGACGGAACCACCCATAGCCCATCAATCATCATGTCTTGAAAATTTCTTATCAGAAATGTTTCTTAAATATTTCTTAATTCTGTCTCTTCCCTTTCATTAATTTTTACAATTACTCATCCCCTCTTGCTTGTCATAACTACTGGACAATTGATTGTTCTGCTTCCCATATTACTTCTACTCTAATTTAAACTCCACGATAACCCAGATTTTTATCTAAGTGACCCAATCTTGTCACTTTCCTGATCAAAAACTTTGGCCACTCACTGGTTTTCAAGAAAAAGTACATTCTCCTTCTTCCTCGTTTTTTGGGGGTGATACCCAATCTGTCTTCGCATCTCTAATTAGAGATCCTTCCCAATACACTTCTTCCAATTCTGATTTTTATACAAAAGTTATATTTTAAACATTTCATTCATAATATTTTTTTGAAAAGTGGCATATATTTTGCTTGTTTATGAGAAGTTGCAACTCATTGAAATATGGCACAGACTTGCTTTATTTCTTTCCTAATCATGCTCTCCATTTTCCTCTACCAAACAATCCTCACTCTAAGGGTGCCACTTCTTTTAATGACATGGGCAAGCTTCTGAAACTTGAGGTACTTTTAGTATTTTAAATAGTCTTATTTCTTTAAGACTCAATCTGATTCAGAATTTCTTCATCCTCCCAGTATGAGAGGATGACTTGCAGGGGAATTGGAGGATCACTTTGTGGTTAGCTTTCTATACACTCCCATATTCCCTTCCTTCCCACTGGCTCCTCTAGCATGGGTGGAGAGAGAAAAGGCAGATACCCTCTTACTTGCTTAGGAGAAATTTTTGGTATCACCTTGTCTGTTTATTTTATCTATGGCAATGGTCCCCAACCTTTTTGGCACCAGGGACCAGTTTCATGAAGACAGTTTTCCACAGCTGGGCATGGGAAAGGGATGTTTTAGGGATGATACCAGTACACTGCATTTATTGTGCACTTTATTCCTATTATTCCTATTATTATGTTGTGATACATAGCAAAATACTTACATAACTCACCATAACACAGGGAAACATTAGGAACCCTGAACTTTTTTCCCTGTAACTGTATGGTTCCCTCTAGGGGTGATGGGAGACAGTGACACCTGAAGGGTGTTGCTTATGTCCAGTTTACTCTGTGATCTTGTTTTGGTTTCTGTCATGGTAGAAAACACTGCTTCACAAAGTTTGGATGTTGGAAATGGAAGCAGGCTTTTCAGTGCTTTTGGGGCAATCTCAAGATATTCTGCCTTGACTTTAATCTAGAGCTTACAGAGACTTGAAGTTTTCTCAAGCATGCTTTCAAGGCCACCCTCATTTACCATCTCAAGTAGTTGATCCTCTTTTCTAGCACAGATGAAGTTGATTTACCTGGCTTATTCACAAATGGGTTGTGGTGAATTCCTTCCCAGTTTGGGGGTCTTTTATGGTTGGGAAGTAATGCCCACAACTCTCTTGAAAGGTGAGATAGGTGATCATGCACAAGCTTGGAAGAAGGCCCTGGTTTAGTCTCTTTCAAATTCTCTCCTAATGTTTGAAATGTAAAAATCCCAATGTCCACTCATTGCCCCCATAATTCCAGTTTAGCTTTGAATGCAGCCACTTTATGTACCAACTTGAATACAGTTGCCTTTCTGCCCTGAAGTGATAGATTGGGTTTGTCGAGGAAGTTGACTGTGTCACACGTGTAAGCAAGTTTTGCTGAACCCTCTGTGTCACTGAATGTGCTGCCAGTGTTGACTGTTTTCTAAAAGAAATCTCTAGAACAGCTCTCACAACTCAAAAATCCTAGCCAGTGATCTACCTTTAGAAAGCCATCTTATGTCTTTGTGTAAAAGAAGACTTACACAGTAAGGGCCCTTACACAGTAAGGAGCTTCTAAAATGTATGTGTTTTAATGTAGGGTGCTTGGTCCCAGGTGGTGAAGCCGTTTTGAAGGTTTCATGGTTTCATTGCATAGCTGGTCACCATCTCTCCAAGCTGGTGGGCTTGGAGAATGGGAAGCACCTTTTGCAATGAACCCATAGTCTAAGTAGAACTCTTGGCATTTTCTTTTCAGCACAGCTTTCATTTTGTTGGCAATCTTAGAGCCTCCTGCTGTCTCATCATTGGGTCTTTCTCCCTTTTCAAAGAAGTTCTTTAGCAACTTTTGTCCTTCACTCATTTTTGTTAGGGTTACCTTGTAGGCTTACAAAAAGCTCTGACTGAGACAAGTACACAGTTAGAAAAAGAGGTGCAGATGGAAGTGGTAAATATTAATAAAATAATGGGGGGGGGGGCCATACGTGGAATAAAATAAGTACCAGATTCTTACTTAAAAGCAGCCACCAGGTGCAGCTTAATTGTCACTTGTCACTCACTGGTAGGATTTTGATACGAATCTGGAAGCAATTGATTTATTTTGGTCTCTATGTAGTCAAACCTCTCTGCTAATGATAACGTGTATTTGCAGCTGCTCCCCAGCACTGGCATCACCGCCTCAACACCACCCCAAATCTTTGGGCATTAAATTCTCATAAGGAGACCACAACCTAGATCCCTCTTATGTACATTTACAGCAGAGGTTGTACTCTGTGAGAATATATATATATAGATCTCTCTCTCTCTCTCTCTCTCTCTCTCTCTCTCTCTATATATATATATATATATATATATATATATATATATATATATATATATATTTTTTTTTTTTTTTTTTTTTTTTTTTTGTAGAGACAGAGTCTCACTTTACCGCCTTGGGTAGAGTGCTGTGGGGTCAGAGGGCTCACAGCCACCTCCAGCTCTTGAGCTTCCGCGATTCTCCTGCCTCAACCTCGGGAGCAGCTGGGACTACAGGCGCCCGCCACAACACCCGGCTACTTTTTTTGCTGTTGTTGCAGTTCGGCCGGGGCTGGGTTTGAACCTGCCACCCTTGGTATATGGGGCTGGTGCCCTACTCACTGAGCCACAGGCGCCACTCCCTCTGTGAGAATCTTATGCTGCCGCTGATCTGATGGGGGTGGAACTCAGGTGGTAATGTGAACCATGGGAAGAGGCTTTAAATCTGGATGGACTCAATGTCCTCCAACCCCCTGCTCACCTCCTGCTGTGCAGCCCAATTTCTAACAGGCCAGAGACTGGTGATCTAGGGGTTGGAAGTAGGTTGTGCTTCATCTTGCTCCATCAACAAGGGTCACAGAATAGCTTTTATGTCTCCACACTTCCTTGGAAGGTTTAGCCAATTTTTCTGGCTGACTTCTTCTTCTTCTTCTTCTTTTTTTTAGAGACAGAGGCTCACTTTGTCACCTTTGGTAGAGTGCCATGGCGTCACACAGCTCACAGCAACCTCCAACTCCTGGGTTTAGGTGATTCTGTTGTCTCAGCCTCCCACGTAGCTGGGACTACAGGTGCCCACCACAACACCTGGCTATTTTTTTGTTGCAGTTTGGCTGGGGCTGGGTTTGAACTCACCACCCTCGGTATATGGGGCCAGTGCCCTACCCACTGAGCCACAGGTGCTACCCTATGGCTGACTTCTAGCTATGGGAATCATCATGACACGTTCTTCTAATATGGGAGTTTCTTTCTACTTTAGTGATCCCAATATGATCTGTCTTCCAGTGCCTGGAAGCCAGGCACTTCCTTGCTGGGAGCCACAATTTCAAGGGAGAGTGACCAGGCCCATTCATTGCCTGTTAGTTTTTCCTGTACCACTTCTATTAATTTCTGCTCAGATAGTAAAGGGGATTTGCATGTAGTCTAGAAATTTCCACGATGGCTAATTAGGAAAAGAAAGAATGTATTCCTTTGATATGCTGCCAGAGATAGATGGGTCCCCTCTAAAAGTTGGCAAGAGTTAGAGCTACTTTCCATGGCCCTATGAGAGCCTTTCTGTATGAGCACTAATCCACCAAAAAGAGACCTCTCCTTTTCCTAATTCTGCATTATCTATTTGGTAGCCACTAGCCATATGTACTAAGCATTTGAAAGCTGATTGATGGTAAGTGATAAGCATTTTTAAGTGTAAAACATACATCCAATTTCAAAGATTTAGGATATGAAAAAGAATATAAATTACTAATTTTCATTTGCTATGTATTGAAAATATTTTGAATATATTAGTTTAGATACTATGTTGTCAAAATTAATTCTACTTGTATCGTTTTATTGATGTGACGAGCAAATACCTTTAAGCTGTAGCTGTGGCTTGTGATGGGGTTCATGGAATGTTACCCCAAAATATGGCACCTGGCATTTGAGAAAACAGCAGAAATATGAAGGTCACTCACCCCTTGCTATGCCTTCCTTTCTGAAGCAGGTGATGAAAATCTGGGGAAGATTTTTGGGCCTGCTTCTGAAGCAGGTCTTGAAATACTCAAGTAAGAGGTGCCTTCCCCATATCCAGAGCAAAGGGACTTCTTTATTTCTGAAGATGAATGGTACAGAGAAGAATCTGAGCAAACAAACCCAGCTAAGTTTGTTTGTTCCAGGACAGTCTTGAACTGTCTTCCCTCAAAGACCATTATATCATGCTCTTTGTCCAGTCCTATTTCTCCATGACTAACTACTTTTCATTAAATCTAGCATAAAAATGCATAGCTCTAACCATTTATTTGGATCTTTATTTTCTGAAGAAAGTGTCCGTATCACATAAAACTTATTGCTCTTGCTAATATGTCTTTTGCTAAAGAGGTCCTTGGCTATGAACCTAGGATGGGTAGGAAAATAGATATTTTCTGTCCCTACACTTGCATTCTATTTCTATTGTATGCTGATTTAGAAGATAGGATATGTACTAAATTCTACAGGAAGCTAGTAATTCAATAAATTCTGAAAATTTGGAATGTGGGTACTTAGCAACTTTTACTGTCAGTTCTTGGACTTTACTCACAAATTAGAGACCACCAAGGATAACATAGAAATTTATTCTTCTGTTTAAAATCTCATTGAAAAGTTTTTCTCTATACTAGTCAGTCCTGAAAATATGGGTCAAGAATTAATAGGATGAGTATATTGGGCCAACTGCTTATACCACCTAGGTTATAGTATTAGATGAAGGTCAAGGGCATAGTTTTGAATTTTTAATATTAGTGAACATGGGAGTGGACAGGAAAATATACACCATAATTAAAGTCAACCAATGTTAAGGCTAGAAATCAATATATTAAGAAGTCTTATGGTGGACCAAGATGGCGGCCGAGTAACAGCCTCCTTGCAACTGGGTATGGTGAGTCTGGGGAGATAAGATTCCAGGCATCTCTGGCTGGTGGGATCTGCCTATAATTATCCCTTTGAGGACACAGGGAGTCAGTGAGAGACTTCTGGACCCCAAGAGGAGGACAAAAGCAGTGGAAAACTGACAAGTGGTTGCATGTGTTCATTCAGTCTAATCCCACCAGCAGCTATAAGTGCAGCAGCAGTGAGACTGCAAACTGGAAAGGCCTTACCTGTGAGCTGTTTTGGTGTTTTTGGACTTGGTACTCAGGTGAACTGCCTTGGGGAGAGCTTGGGTAGGAGGGTAGAGAACTTTGGGCATTGTCTAGGGCCCCAGACTGAGCTGCTGAGCCGGATGGAGCTAATAGTGTTTGGCTGTGGGCCACATGGAGCCATTGTGAGAGAACTGTCCTGGAAAGCTTTGCCCTCAGGGTCACAGAGGAAGGATTTGGCGGGAGCTAGTAATCTAGTGACTGAGCAGCCTAAAGATGGGGACTGAGCCACCTTATAGCCTTAGCCCTCAGGGGCAGAGTGAGACTGGTTTTCCCATGCTGGGTAGTGGATAGCCACCTCAGCAGTGATCCCAGTGATAAGTGCTTTCCTGGGAAAGCTTCTGCTTATCCAAGTTTAGAAGTTTAAAGTGCCTTTTAAAAGGGCTGAGGAGATTTGGGGTCTTCACCCTGAAGGATTTGAGAAATAAGCAGAGGCCTCCAGTCTCCATCTTGTACAGGCATATCAGCATTGTGATTAACATCCCATGCCTCAGAAGATCACCTTTTACCCAGACAATATTCAGCAAGATATATATATATATATACTGCTTTGTTTTTTTTATTTGTTTTTTTGTTTTTGTTTTTATTGTTTTGTTTTTAAATTTCAACCTTTACTGTATAGAGTTTTCTTTTTTTTTCTTTTCTTTCTCCATTTTTCTAGTTTAAATACAATTTCCCATTGTTGCCTTTTTCAATAATTAGAACTTCATTTTTGCTAGTGTTTCTACTGCTATTATTTGGTTTTTCCCCCAATTTATCCTGTAATGTTTTCTGTTTGCTTGTTTTGGGTTGATTTTTAGCGTTGTTATCTTTCCTTTGTATTTGGTGGAGGTGGGGTACTGTGTCCAAACAGGCCAGTAAAGATCTGCTGACTTCAAGGAAACTGCCCAACCTGGCACCCTCAGGGGCTGGGGTTTTTTAAAAGTTGGGTCAAAATACCCTACTGTACACCTATATTGCTGTCTCCCACTTTCTGTGCCTCTCTTCTTTTTGTCAATATTCCCTTTTACCCACTCCCTCTCTTTTCTCTTTATTCTTTTCTTTCTTTCTGTCTTTTCTTTCTTTTATCCCTTCTTGCTCTTCAACCTTCTCATTCTTCTGGTCCTGTAACAAAAGGACTCATTGAAACCCTAGTCCAGAGGCACAGCAACTTAAAGAGCAAGAGGAAGTTAAAGAAAAATTAGGGCAAGGAAAGAGATAAAAGAGATCACTCATGAGGAAGAACCAGCGGAAAACTCCTGGTAACATGAAGAACCAGTCCAGAGAAACCCCCTCCAAGGGACCATGAGGTAGCTACTGCAGAGGATTCCACTTATAAGGAAATGTTAGAAATGACAGAAAGGGAATTTAGAATACACATGATGAAAACAATGAAGGAAATAATAAAAACAAGATTCCAGGCATCTCTGGCTGGTGGGAAGGAAACTGCTGGTAAAGTGGAAAATAACCAAAAGGAAATCCAAAAACAGAATCAAATAAGACATGAATGATATGAAGAATATAGAAAGGATATAGCAGAACTGAAGGAACTGAAATAGTCAATTAGGAAACTTAAAGATGCAATAGAAAGTATTAGCAACAGATTAGACCATGCAGAATAAAGAATTTTGGAGGTAGAGGACAAAGTTCTGGAGATAACTCAGATAGTTTAAGAGGCAGAAAAGAAGAGAGAGAAAGCAGAACGTTCACTGACAGAATTATGGGACTTTATGAAGTGTTTAAACATATGAGTTATAGGAATCCCAGAAGGAGAAGAAGAATACCTCACGGGAATGGAAGCCATACCAGAGAAAATTATAAATGAAAATTTCTCAAATATCACCAAAGATTCTGACACACTCCTTTCAGAGGGATATTGGACCCCAGGTCACCTCAACTCTAACCGAGCTTCTCTAAGACACATTGTGATGAAACTGTCCAAAGTCAAGACAAAAGAAAAGATTCTGCAAGCTGCCAGGAGTAAGCATCAGTTGACCTACAGGGGCAAATCCATCAGAGTGACTGCAGACTTCTGTAATGAAACTTTCCAAGCAAGAAGACAATGGTCATCTACCTTTAATCTACTTAAACAGAACTATTTCCAGCCCAGAATTCTTTATCCTGCTAAGAAAAGCTTTAAAATTGACAGAGAAATCAAATCATTTACAGATATACAAACATTAAGGAAATTTGCCACAACAAGACCAGCTCTACAGAAAATACTTCAACTTGTCCTACACACTGACCATCGCGAAGGATCAGCAGCAAAGTAAGAACTCAGAAATTAAAGGACAGAACCTAACTTCCACACTGATGCAAAAGATAAAACAAAGCAATGGACTCTCACAAAATAAGATGAATAGAACACTACCACACTTATCAATTATCTCAATGAATGTTAATGGCTTGAATTCCCCACTGAAGAGGCATAGATTGGCTGACTGGATTAAAAAATACAAGCCATCCATTTGCTGTCTGCAGGAAACACACCTAGCTGCAAAAGGCAAATTAAAACTCCACGTTAGGAATTGGAAGATAATTTTTCAGGCAAAAGGAATTCAGAAGAAAAGAGGAGTTGCAATCTTATTTTCAGATACATGTGGATTTAAAGCAACTAAAGTCAAAAAAGACAAAGATGGTCACTTTATATTGGTCAAAGGAAAAATACAACAAGAAGTTTCAATTCTAAATATTTATGTGCCGAATTTAAATGCTCCCAGATTCTTGAAACAGACTTTACTCAGTCTGAGCAATATTATATCTGATAATACCATAATAACAGGGGACTTTAACACTCCTCTCACAGAGCAGGACAGATCCTCTAAACAGAAATTAAACAAAGATATACGAGATTTAAATGAGACCCTAGAAGAACTGTGCTTGATAGATGCATATAGAACACTCCACACCAAAGATAAAGAATATACATTCTTCTCATCACCCCATGGAATGTTCTCCAAAATTAATCATATTCTAGACCACAAAACAAACCTCAAAGGAATCAAAAGAATTGAAATTTTACCTTGTGTCTTCTCAGATCATAAGGTACTAAAGATGGAACTCAACTGTAACAAAAACGTTCAACCCTACACAAAGGCATGGAAATTAAACATCCTTCTGTTGAATGAAAGTTGGGTGCAGGATGAAACAGGAAATTGTTAACTTCCTTGGGCATAACAACAATGATGACATAAGCTACCAAAATCTGTGGGATACTAAAAAAGCAGT
>CAUYPK010081171.1:0-107413 GCA_963574355.1 Loris lydekkerianus
AGCAGAGAAGTAGATGTCTGGAATGGAATAGAGAACCAAGAGATGGATCCAGGTACTTACCGTTATTTAATCTTTGACAAGCCAATAAAAAACATTCAGTGGGGAAAAGATTCCCTATTTAACAAATGGTGCTGGGTGAACTGGCTGGCAATCTGTAGAAGATTGAAACTGGACCCACACCTTTCACCAGTAACTAAGATAGACTCTCACTGGATAAAATGTATTTTTAAAAACCATTTCATCACTTTCCCTCTGGAACAGCCAAACTACCTGAACGCCACTTGATAAACAGGTAAGGGATCACAGTGGGCCCTGGGACCATACCTAGAAGAATAAGATTTGGGGAGATAGTCATACAAAGTAACTGGAATACTCCAAATTATTTTTCCCCCCACATTGCTATCCCTGTATTTTAGCACTCCTGGGCATGATACAGAGACACTACCAAGCAAACCAATGAAGAATACAATGAAGGTACCACTAAAGAATTCATTGGTACCTTCACAACGAAGGGCCTGAAGCCAACTGGACCTCTTCCATCCTGAGGATGCCTGAAATTCAGTTTAGTCTTAATCCATTCATGTGGATACAAAATCGAATTAAAATTTCAATTCCATCTCTCAAAAAGAAAAACAAATTAATTAGTAATACGTCATGACATGTGAGTAGAGGCTATACCCTACAGGAAAAACAATCTCACAAGTCTCTATAGAAATTAATGTTAAAATGAAATTTATTATCAAGATGGTCAGAAAAACAATTTGGGGTTCATTAAGAGACTTTAGGAATACACAACCCAGGAACGACAGGAACCCAGGGAAGCAGGCTGTGCTTTTGTTTGGAAGTTACTTCTTGAAACCAACCATTCTGCTCATCTTCATACCTCCATCTTCTATCTGATCATTTCTAATAATTACCCCATAGTTTTCAACATGCATGAACACACAAACACCCCTCCATACTTCAGCACATCCATTTATTCTTAGGTTTAGTAGATGTTACATATACGTTAGAAGATCTTCTCCCCTAAGCTAATTCATAGTAGCTGTTATGCTAGAGAGGTTTGCAACTCCCATTTTTGTACTGAATCTGCAAAACTTCCTCTCCTACCTCTTTCTTCTTCTTATCAGTTAGTTTTTGCTGTGCAACAAACTTTTCTAAAACTTGGTGACTTAAAAATTTTTACTGTTGTTCATTAGTCTGTGGCTCACCATGTAGTAGTATCGTCAGCTGATGGGGTGTCTAAGGCTACATGGTTCCGGATGGCCTCTCTCATGTCTGTCTGGCAGTTGTCAGGTTGGATAATCTTGGGAGCCTCAGCTGAGATGGCTTGTCTCTGCTCCACGGGGCTTCTCATTCTCCAATATGCTAACCTGGGCTGCACGTGGCAAGAGAGTGCAGACGGCAATGTCTGAGCATTCTTTAAGCCTCTAATTGGTTCGTGTTTGTCATAGTCTCATTGATCAAAGCAAATCACACAGACAAACCCAAAGTCATTTTGGAAGAACAGGAAACATAAGCACAGGTACAGGGAAATGTCATAGTTTGGGGGTCTTTATGGCCCAACTTACTAGCACATTCTGAGCTACTGTGCACCCTACGTCCCAGTATTAGTTTTGATTACATTTAATTTAACATACAAATATTTATGTAGGATATATTTTGATTTGATGGCAATCTGGTTCACATCAGTTTTGTTTTTCTTAATGCCACTTCAGTTTAAACTATTTTTAACTTATACTGTATTTCTAATTGATTTTTATAATAGCTCTATTGAAGAAATCTAACATCTCAGTGCCTGTCGAAGACTAAGAAGTAATTTAACTTAGTGAGGCCAGTGTGATGTAAGTATAAACAAATACAAAAACTATTTTAAATTGCACATGAACTTTATGGACACTCTGTATATTGTATTGTAAATTGGAAAGCAAAGAAAGCCCTGTTCGAAGGGTAGAGCTTCTAGTCACATGTCACGTATAGATCTGGGCCTAGTAATTCCAGATCCTTGGTTTCACAAGAGAAATAGGAAACCTAAGTTTTAATGTAAAATCTCATTTTAAATATTAAAATTTAATTTAAAATTTTAAATGCAATTTAAAAGCATTCAAATGTTCAAGTTGAAGAAAATCTACCTTTGGATTGCATCCAAGCAAAAGCTATTAAGTTGAGATTTATTCTTTAATGGATTCCAAACTGTCCACTGTCTAAGGCTTTCTACCATCTGGTTAAAATATGGATAGTTCCAGCCTTATCTGCCAATACTCCCCAATTTTTGGTGCTCTCCATATTCTCATGAAAGGAAAATTCTTGCTTTTCCTCAATATATACTCTATTTCCTACCCCTATGACCCTTATGAATGCCCTTTGTCTTGTCACCCTCAAACCACCCTATAGCCCTCTAGAACTCTCAGCTTGGATCATCTCTACTTTCACAAAATTCATACAAATGTTATTTCTCCTATGAACCCTAAAGCATTTTTAGTCTTTCTCATGGTATTGATCATATTAAAGTTATTTTTGTATGCTTTATCACCATTCTGCTAGTATAAGTTTATATCCTCACTGACTTTGTTTCCTGCATCACCTAGCAAGGCACTATTATGCCTGGAATTTTTCCCTGCTCAGGAGGGGTCACACTCAAATATGGACTCGTTCTCTGAAGGATTCCTTGACTTTCCTCGCCAGGGTTAGTTTGGAGTCCCAGAGCCAAAAAAAAAAAAAAAAAGGAGGATCTATTGCTAAAATTTTCATCAAGGGAAGCTCTGTGCAAGTTGGAGCTAGGAAGAGAGAGACAGGGGGGACTGAGTCTTAGCCAAGTGAATAAGTGAGTTGTTACATTGGAAGGGCATCCCTGGAGAAAGGGAAAAAGAAAGTTAATAAGAAAGCTCTCAGCACTGTATCTTTAAATAGGAACAATGGAGCTCATTTATACACATTCTAATTCTCCCATCTCTTTCCTAAAATGTGGTCAAATTTTTATCCATCTATTTTATATGCCCTGTTTCTCTATATGAACAATTAGAATTATTGTAACCACTCTTTCAAGGTAACTTAAGGAAACAGAGACCCAGGGAGATTAAGCAACTACCTTGCCCAAGGTTTTATAACTGACAGCACTTTGAACCTTGGAAGTTTGGTTCTAGCACTCTGTGCTTAATCACTGTGCAGTACTGCCTGACAAGGATAAGCCTCACAGGATTAAAAATAAAAGATATGTAGGTTCTTTCAATAGGGACAACACATCTCCTTCTTACAGGAGTTTTTAAGATTAATGTGACTATCTGTAAAGATACTTGGGGGGAGCTTAGGCATTAAAAATGTGTATTTTATTCTACTGTTACAATCTGATAAAAATGATTTAGATAAAAAAATTGAGATACGACTACATAGTGTGGCTCTTAGTCTAAAGCTTGTATAAGAACAATGCTTCGGGATAATCTTTTGCAAAATCAATTAAGTTCATAAGATTCCAAATAAATTAAGTTCCAAAGAAAAATGAAAATCAAATTTCTGCTCTTTTGGTAACATGTATGAAATCCTAATTTTTAAAAACAGAGTAATAACTCTGGTTCAAACAAAGAAATAATATAAAAGAAATAGAATATAAGAAAAACGACAGCATTCATAATTTTGCCCTCATCATTAAAGTGTAGGATTTTCAGCTTATAGTTTAAGACATTCTAGCGATTGCGAAGTCAAATTGAAATACTGCAACTAACATTTTCACAAGTGAAACAAGAGAATTAAAATCACATGTAGTAAATATTTTATGAAAATTTTATTTGTTTCATGTACATAAACACACATTTATAGGTCATACCATAAAGCGTGTTTCTTACTTAGGATCCTGGGTAACATTTTGACCTTTTGAAATTACTGTGTTTGTCTCTAGTCTCTGCCACAAAAATAAAATATTTTAAAATGTTATCATTTTGGTATTTTGGTATTTCACAAAAAAGGATGAATTTTTAAAACTGTATTTCAAAATACTATACAAGGCTAAGCACTGTGGCTCTATAATCCCAGCACATTGAGAGGCCAAAGTGGAAGAGGATCTCTTGAGCCCAAGAGTTCAAGATCAGCATGGCTAACATAGTGAGATGCCATCTCTACAAGAAAATAAAATAATTAGCCAGGTGGTATACACCTCTAGACCCACATACTCAGGAGGCTGAGGTAGAAAGATTGCTTGAATCTAGGAATGGGAGGCTGCAGTGAGTTATGATCACACCACTCCATTTCAGCCTGGGCAACAGAGTAAGATCTCATCTCTTAAAAATAATAATAATAATAATACCACCATACAATGAGATTTCTGTAAGATTTCTGGTGTGCAGAACCAAAAGCTAACTGATTGACTAATACATCAAGATTTACAGTGTCTAGCAAAGAAGTAGATATATGGTTAAGGACCAATAAACACAGAATTGATGGACTAAATATGCTATGCTTAAGAGGAAATGGTTTATTCAACAGGAGTCCAAATTCACAAAGCAAAGCACAAGATATGAACTTTTCTACAATATTACATCCAAAGCTGTAACTAACTCACTGGTATAACTTAAATTGTAAATTGAAATTTTCAAAAGACATAATTTAACTTTTAATAGATAATCTAAACATAATAAGGGAAGAGAGGAAAAGCAAAGCCTAACTTACTGAGGAAAATAAAATTTCATAAAAAGTTTGAAAGTGACCTTGAACTCCATAAAGGAAGAAATTAAACTCCTTAAAGGTTATGCTACTTGGCCATGGTCACAGAACTAGTTGATAGCCATCCAGTATTCCCTCTATAATGATGATTCACACATTTCTCATCTCGTAATTTAATGTTATTTAAAAGAACTCTTTATATTTGTTTTAGAGCTTCTAAGAGTCAGTAAAGGATGGTGGCAGCTAACAGAGATTCTAAAAGCATCACGTCTAGATTGGAATCGCAGCTCTGTCACTTAACTAGCCCTGTGTAGTACTGGTCAAATTTAACCTCTCTAGACCTCAGTTTCCTCACCTGTGAAAAGGGAATAGTACCCACAGTAAGAATCAAATGGATTAAGGCATTATAAAGCACATGAGATACACATAATAGAAACACAACAATGTTAGCTGGAAGGAGGAAGAGAATTTTTATTACTAATCTGTACACTATTAAGCACAGTATTTTACACATACATTGCTTTGCAAAAAATACTGACTAGGCACAAATATCCATCTTCTAGCAGGTAAGCCAATAGTGATCCAAATCGTGAGCAGGAAAGAGACTTTCTCTCACCTGAAGCTCAAAAAACATAAAAAAAAAAAAAAAAAATAGGTGAGCTAGTATAGTCAAGGGCTCCAAAGGAATGTAGCAGTCAAAGAAATTGAGAAAGAATGAAAGTTTCTAAAAGTTCAGAAACCAGCAGTCCCAACATCAGTAAAAACAAAACAGGTGGGTCATGTGCCCATGAAGAATCTACCTCAATTGGCCAGAATGGGGAAGGCAGTCTGTGGCTTTGTTACCTGCATCCTTGGTAAGGCACACAGGAGTCCAGCCAAATTTAAAGTTGCAGAAATTAAAATGACACACCCACTGACTTAGTTTGAAAAGTATTTGTTCTTACTTTCCCTGAACAATGCTTATCTCTACAAGAATATCTTCAGTTCTCTTAGACTTTAAACATTAAAATACCAAAATAATTTTCTTAAGCTCCAGTACTTTTTTCCTACCTGCATCAAAGGTTTGAATACTCTGCCTAATTACTAAAGATAAATATTAATCTTGTTTTGCCTTTATTCACAAATGTTTTTATTATCTTTATAATAAGATAATAACAACATTGGAGATACCAATCTTTATAGGAAGGGCAAAGGTAAAAAAAATTAAAAAGATTCAATGAATAAGTATTTACAGGGACAGGAGACAAACCAGCAGAAGCCCACAAAGGAGAAAGTTAAATTTAAAAAGTGATCAGCAGTTTTAAATGTCACAGTGAAGAAACAAAAGACAAAAATCTTATTTTATGTAACAATTACATGTTGAGTATCCCTTATTCAAAGTGCTTGGGACCAGAAATGTTTCAGAATCTTGATTTTTTCAGATTTCAAAATATGAGATATCGTAAACATAAATTCATTTATGTTTTTACATATACCTATACACATAGCCTAAAGATGATTTTATATAAAATTTTAAATAATTTTGGGCATGAAACAAAGTTTGTGTTATGTACATGTGCATGGAATTTTATTGTGGTGTTATGTCAACGCTCAAAAAGTTTTTGGATCATTTCAGATTTTTTATTTTTGGATTAGAGATGTTCATCCTGTATGCCATTGCTGGTAACCTTAGCAAGAACAGTTTCAATACAGCCAGAATATGCATGTGCCTAAAATTGAGCTTAGATCGTTAGTACCCTCTGAGATGGTAGTGAAATAACATAGAAAGAACCTGTGTCCCTGAATGAGAACAAGAAGTAGAACTTGCAGTTGACCTAAAACATTCTCCTGTAAAGTAAAAAATAAATTCAATCTTCTTTAAACCATGGAATCACTGATATGCTTCTTTGTTATAATACTCCAGCCTTTCCCTAACTTACTCATCCAGCAACAGATACACTATAATTTAATCAATTCCTTTTTGAGAACCATTTAGGTCATTTCCCATATTTTATCATAATACCTAATAAGAAGATCTTTACGCATAAATCTTTGAACAGCTCTCTAATTATTCCTTAGGTTTCGACTCCTAAAGTAGATTTATTGGGTCAAACACACAGCATTGATGGAAACTGAAAAATCATAATGCTTAATTTACATATGTTGAAAGAAAACAAACATGGCTTCAGACCCTAAGAAAAGTGTTCACATGCTGAGATGACTTCAGAAAGAACAGGCCTAAAAAGAAGCTTTCAAATTTAGAAGGTCCCTGTTTATCCAAATATTGTTGAGAATTATAGAAGTCATATTTCATTAGATACTGCATCTTCCTTTACTATTCCAATTAGTCATTCTTGACTCCTGTAAGGTTAGTTCGATTGAAACTCTAACTCCTATTGAACTAGCCTCTAAATTCTACCAAATTGGCTTTAAAGTATCTCAAATTCATTTTGTCCCTTTGATGCTCACTGCAATTTCCCTGGGCCTACCCTGTCTTATCAACCTCATTTTCAACAACTTATCCATCACCCTGATCTCTTCTCAAACTAGTCTCTTTAATTTTTTTATGTCTTTGTAAATGTTGTTTTCAACAACTGAAATGCCACTCACTTTTATTCCTTTAACAAACACTTTTCATCTTTTATATGATAGTAGTATAAAGAGATGCTCTGTAAATTTTCCACTACTCTGACTTTGTCGTTCAATATGTTAAATATCTCATGATTTATAATGATTTTCACTCTCTGAGATGACAAGGTCTAGGCTAAGAACCTATGTCTTCTGCATACTTGAGTCTCTCCAGATTCCTAGCACAGTGACTGATACATAGTAAACACTCAAAACATTTACTAAAGGAAGCAAAGGAAGGCTGATGGAGCATGGGAGGAAAGGATGGAATAAACTATACAATGGACATTTTCAAAGTCAGTCACTTAAAATATTTTAGTAAACAATGATAGACTTATGTCAAACTATGCAAGTTTCTCACAGAAATGTTAATAACTTAGATATATTTTAATTTCCTGTTTGACAAATCACTAACCTCCAGAGCTATTATTTTTTACTCTTTAATCTTTAAAGTAGTTTTACCAACTGTATTCCACAGAACGAAGCAAAATCTCTTGGAACAGGGTCCAAGACATCTGTATTTAGCAAGCTTTACAGTGATTCTTAAGCACACTAAAGTTGGAGGACCGGGGGAGGAGACAAGATGGCTAACTGAAGCCAGCTTTCCACACAGGCTCCTGTCCAGAAGGAGAGTTAAAAAACAGAAATTTAGCAAGTAACCTGGTGGATTTGAGCTGCACTAAGAGAGAAGATTGAAGAACGCACGTCAACCCCGCTGAGGCAAGCTGCGACCACAAGGATACAAACAAAAGGTACAAAATCCATCACCATGTGGGCGGGAGTCCCCTCCGCCATGAGAACGGCTCAGAGTGCCCCACAAACAATCGGGCAGGGTTCAAAGGTCCTTCCACTACACTCCACGGGAGAGACCCTCTAAAAACTGGACCTACCTCCCCTACTAGGGTGCCATAGCATTCTCCTGCCAGGCATAAAACTGTATAAAACTGTATATATTCTCTACCTGAAACTCTGAGCTCCCAATACTCCCCTCCACTCTCACTCTGAGGTCTGGAGACCTGTCCCCCAGGAGTTCAGATTCTTGGGTGATTTCTTGAGGGGTGTGGACAGTACCTAGACTGAAGCTGCAGAGCTGAAACTGGAGCATGGGAGCAAGGAGAGGATGGTCGGCTGAGAGGGAACCACACCTGAGCCGCAGTTCCCTGAGGCACAGTGAGGCAGCCGTCTTTTGGCGACAATACGGCCAGGCATAAAACTGAGTAAAACTGTATATATTATCTACCTGCAACCCTGAGCTCCCAGAAGTCCCCTCCACTCTCACTCTGAGAGCTGGAGTCTTGTCCCCCAGGAGTCCAGACTCTTGGGCGACTGCTCGAGGGGTATGGACAGTGCCTGGGCTGAAGCCGGTCAGTGCAGACTCAGGGGCGTGGGAGTGAGGAGAGGACAGTTGGCTGAGAGGGAACCACACCAGAACAGTGGCTCCCTGAGACATAAAACAGCAGCCCTCTTCTATCAGTAATACAGCTCACCCTGATCCCCAAACCAAGAAAAACCCAACAAGAAAAGAAAATTATAGACCAATATCACTATTGAATATATATGGAATCAGAAAAAACCTCAAATAGCTAGGACATTACTCAGAAATAAAAACAAAGCAGGAGGAATCACGTTACCAGATCTCAGACTATACTATAAATCGATAGTGATCAAAACAGCATGGTACTGGCACAAAAACAGAGAAGTAGATGTCTGGAACAGAATAGAGAACCAAGAGATGAATCCAGCTTCTTACCATTATTTGATCTTTGACAAGCCAATTAAAAATAGTCAGTGGGAAAAAGATTCCCTATTTAACAAATGGTGCTGGGTGAACTGGTTGGCAACCTGTAGAAGACTGAAACTGGACCCACACCTTTCACCATTAACTAAGATAGACTCTCACTGGATTAAAGATTTAAACTTAAGGCATGAAACTATAAAAATACTAGAAGAGAGTGTAGGGAAAACCCTTGAAGAAACCGGTCTGGGCAAGTATTTTATGAGGAGGACCCCCCCAGGCAATTGAAGTATTCTTCTTTAGTTGGAAATAATTAAAAATTTAAGGTGTCAACTTGAGATACAACAAGAGCTGCTGTGTTCAGTAGGAGCAGGAGTAAGGCTGGGAATGAGCCCCCTCCACTAAGTCACTTTCCTTCCAACCCCTGTTAGGCAGTCAGAACCCAGAGTAAGTAACTGGGATGCGGGGTGTCAAATCAGGGACATCTCCTCTCTTCATATCTGCTCTTGGAGCCCCGGTTGTTGTATGCCCACATCTCAATCCTTCCTTGCAGAACCAATTTATCCACTTGGCCTCCAGGGTGCTTTTCTCTCTTGGTTTTCCTCCTCTCTAGCTGGCTGCTATTTCTCAGTTTCAGTCACTCGATTATTATTTTTTTGTATTCCCAACATCTAGGAATGGGATGCCTTGAGCTCCTTTCTTAGACCCCTCCTTTTCTTATTCTGCACTCACTACCTAGGTGAACTTGATTCCAGTATCCAGCTATCCTCTCATCCACTCGTCTTTCCACTTGTCCATCTAAGCAGCATCTCAGACTTCCTGTATGAGACAGGGATCCACCCCTAAGATCCCACCTTCTTCCCAGCTTCCACAGCTTACTAAATTACCACTCCACTTTTCATTTACTCAAGTTCCCAAACTTGGATTCATCCTCAATTTGTATTTTTTTCTCATATCCTACATACAATCTACGAAAAAATTATATCTTCTGTACATCCAAATATATCTAGAAATGCACCTTTATCATGACATCTACTGCCCTCTCATCCTGCCCGTCCCCCCGCACCCTGGTCTGGGGTCCACACTACCTACCATTTTCTCTCTACTGGATTGTCACCATAGCCTCCTGAAAGTCTCTATTCCATAACCCTTGCAACCTTTGCCCCACTACCAACCATTCTCAAACAGTAACTAGGACTACCTTTTACAAAATAAGTTAGACAATACCACTTTTCTGTTCAACACACTCTGTATTTTCAACATCACCCAGAATAAAATTGACCCATATTTGCCCAGTTGCTTATTTTCTCTCTGACTCACCTCCCATCACTTTCTCATGAATCACTGTTTGCCAGCCAAGTTGCTTTCTTTGTTGTTCTTCAAATACTCCAAGTCTGTTCCTCCCTCAGGCCCTCCACATTTATTCTTAGCTCTGCCTAAAATGACATCCCCCTGTATAGTCACTGGAATTGTGCATGCTCGGTTCATTCAGGTGGCGTCTACTCAAATTTTGCATCACCCTAGAGGATTCCCCTGGCCAGTCCACTCTAAATAGTATCTCCTCCATCCCCTTACCCCATCATCTTAAAGGATTTTGCTCCACAAAATGTAACATATTCTAGATTTTTCATTATTTTCTCTTGTTTGCTTTGCTGCTTTATTCTTGATACCTATAAAAGTGCCTGGCTCATAATTGGAGAGCAGTGGTTGTTAAATAAGTGGAATAGAATATAAGAGTATGCCTTTCCATCAATAGGAAAGGTATCTTTCAGTTCTTGGTTGAGGTTTTTAGCACCAAAGGTGACTTGTAAGTAAGTATGTAAAACAGAACCTATGCCTAATCAGTGTCCAATAAATACCCAATTTAAACTAGGCTGTTTAAAAATGTCCATATCCCATGAAACATTTTCCTCTAAAGCCATAATCTTCTTAGTCAAGGGGAGTTTTTAGAATCACTTTTGTAAAAAAAGAAAGAAAAAAGTATCTCCTCATACCACTTCTGAAGGGTATTCTTGTCCTTTTGGTAATGGAAGACAGTTTGGCCACACATTAAAATAAGATTTTTGGAGCCAAAGAGTTCTCTTCCCTTCTCCCTGAGGTCTCATCTCTACCTTCCGGTAAGATCTCTTGGTATAAGCCTGGCTAAACAAAGTAAACTGCACATATATTAATAGGAAAACAGCTGTTGCAAGAGCAATATCACCAACTAATATTAGGGCAATATATTTCAGTCTCTGAAGACAAAGAGCTTTTCAGTTCGCCTTTGCATTATAACATTTGCACATTCATAAGAAGGGGGAAGGGAAAGCTATTTCAAACCAAGAATGAACCCTTTCTGAATAGATTTAAAGTTAGGGTTCAGTTTATTCACACTAGATGGGAAAATAACAGAGCCAAGACCTTGTTTACCTGTATTTGTGGCACATGTTTGCTTATTTGCTTGTCTGTTTTACACAATTACTGGACAGATAGTGTTCCATGGGACTCATATGTGTAGAACCACCCCTGACAATGACCAGCTTCCCTGGCTGGGGCCCTCAGTTCTCCCACCTTGGAAAACCTCTCCTGCTTCTTCTCTGCTTGTCTCCCCTGTCTCTCTCAATCCGTGCATTTCAAATCCTCTTGACTCCAAAAAGCTGTCCCTTACATCTACATTATGCATTCATTTTGCTGAAGTACAGACTGTTGATACTCCTGCCATCATCACCTTCAATTTGTACACATGAACATATACATTTTATGTCCTCAACTAATTTGGTAGCTCATTGAAAGCAGAAGTAGGTGTTTCTTTTTTTGAAGGGGAAAACCTATGTATTTATTTATTTATTTAAATTTCAAAATATTATGGGGGTATATATATTAAAGTTTTAAATGTGCCCTTTACCCAGGAGGTGTGCATTGTAGCCCATTAGGTATGGGCCACACCCCTCCCCTACACCTACTTGAATTCTGTTGAGTTTTATTTCCAGGTGTGCACATAAGTGCTGACCAACTAGTGCCAGTTTAGTATTGTGTACATGTGGTGTTTGTTTTTTCATTCTTGCAATACTTCACTTAGAAGAATGGTCTACAATTCCATCTGGCTTGTTACAAAAGATACTGCATAACTATTTTTTTTGAAAGGCTAGGTAGTATTCCATGGTATACATACACCACATTTTATTAATCCATTCATGTATCAGTGGGCACTTGGGTTGTTACCACATCTTTGCAGTTTTGAATTATGCTGCTATAAACATTTGAGTACAAGTGTCTTTTTGATAAAAATGTCCTTTTTTTGGGGGGGGGAGGTAAATACCTAGTAGTAAGATGGTTGGATCAAATGATAGGTCTACTTTTAGTGCTTTGAAGTATCTCCATGCAATTTTTCATAAAAGATGTACTGGTTTACAGTCCCACCAACAGTGTATGAGTGTTCCTTTCTCTCCACATCTGCTCCAGCATCTGTTGCTGTGGGGCTTTTTATATGAGCCATTTTCACTAGTCTTAGGTAATATCTCATTGTGGTTTTGATTTACATTTCCCTATTGATTAGAGATGTTGAGCATTTTCACATTTGTTGTCTATTAGTCTACCTTCATTTGAAGAGATTCTGTTCATGTCTTTTGCCCACTTATTAAAATGGGGTTGTTTGATCTTTTCTTGCTGATTTGCTTGAGTTCTTTATAGATTCTGGTTACCAGCCCTTTCTTGGATGTATAACATACAAGTATTTTCTACCATTCTGTAGGTTGTCAATTTGCTCTATTGATTGTATCTTTGGCTGTGCAGAAACTTTTTAATTTCATCAGGTCATGTTATTTAATTTTGTCATTGCTGTGTTTGTTTTGGGGGTCTTCTTCATATATCCTTTGCCTAGGCCTACATTTATATAAAAATTTCCAAAATTTTATTCTAGAATTCTTATAGTCTCATGTTTTAGGTTTAAGTCAGTTATCCATTATGAATTAATTTTTTGTGAGTGGTGAGCAGTATGGATCTTGTTTCAATCTTCAGTATATGGTCATCTGGTTTTTATAGCACCATTTATCAAATAGGGATTCCCAGGTTATGTTTCTATCTGCTTTGTCAAAGATCAAATGGGATTACCATATCTGGGTTCTCTATTCTGATTCATTTTGGTGCCACTACCATGTTGTTTTGGTTACTATAGCCTTGTAGCATAGCTTGAAATCTAGTAAAGTGGTGCCTCCAGATTTGTTCTTATTATGTAAGGTTGCATTGACTATTTGGGTCTTTTTTTATTCCATACAAAGCATAAAAATATTTATTTTCATGGGAATGGTTTTGTATACAGATTTGTCTCCTAAAGAATCTCCTACTACACAGTCTGTCACCATAAATCCCCACTGGGAAAATGCATTTTCTGAGAGTAGGTACTGCATGGTTAGACTCCTCTATCCATATTTTCTTTCTGGACTATCACATCACCTTGCCTTCCAAAATACTTAACACTAACCTCTAACATCTTTTTATAATCCAAAACTTCACCTTACTTAGTCACTTTTTTATTTGTAATTAAGCATTTAGGATCTAAATGATCTAAGGAATATATTCCTATCTAATAGTCTAACTTTCATTTTGTCAGTATATCTCTCCTGTCTTTCTGAGTTCTTTGTTTAATTTATTCATGTTCTTATCAATGCTTTGAAAATTTTATTCACGTGCTGCTTACCTATTCAGATGCAATTAGTAATAAAACGGAGTTAAACTGAGCCCCTCTGCCCCCAATTATCTGGTTGGCCTGTCTGCATATTCCAATCTGATACATATTTTCCTGTGTTATATTTATCCCATGTTTGCTGTATTCAGAAATTTAAGATCTACATATTCAGTCAATTCAAATTAATTTGGCTATCAAGATTTCACAAGATGCTGTATCCATCACTTTACTGTTTGCTCTATCAAGGTACAAGATCAAATGATCATCTACCACATTCCCTTTGGCCAATAAAATCATTGTGATTTTAGCTGAAAAGTTTCTATTTAGTCTAATTTGTCTTATTCTTTGTAAATCTAGTACTGGTCATTTTTAAAAAAATTTTTTTTATTGTTGGGGATTCATTGAGGGTACAAGAAACCAGGTTACACTGATTGCATTTGTTAGGTAAAGTCCTTCTTACAATCATGTCTTGCCCCCAAAAGGTGTGACACATACCAAGGCCCCACCCCCTCCCTCCTTCCCTCTCTCTGCTCTTCCTTTCCCCACCACTCCCTCTTTTCTTTCTTTCTCTGCTCTCCCCTTCCCACACCCACCGCGTCGTGTCCTTAATTGTCATCAATTGTCCTCATATCAAAATTGAGTACATAGGATTCATGCTTCTCTATTCTTGTGATGCTTTACTAAGAATAATGTGTTTCACTTCCATCCAGGTTAATATGAAGGCTGTAAAGTCTCCATTTTTTTTAATGGCTGAATAGTATTCCATGGTGTACATATACCACAGCTTCTTAATCCATTCCTGGGTTGGTGGGCATTTAGGCTGGTCCGACGTTGTAAATTGAGCTGCAATAAACAGTCTAGTGCAAGTGTCCTTATGATAAAAGCATTGTTTCCTTCTGGATAGATGCCTAGTAATGGGATTGCAGGATCAAATGAGAGGTCTAGCCTGAGTTCTTTGAGGGTTCTCCATACTTCCTTCCAAAAAGGCTATATTAGTTTGCAGTCTGGGACTAGCCTTATTTTCTCAGAGTTGGAAAGTCTCCTAGGCACAGTCCGGATACATTTTCTTCATAATAGAGTTCAGAAGGAAATGGTGAGAAGGACATGAGTTTAGTAGTAACCAAACTGATCAAAGGAGTAATCTAATTCCATTATCTATCTATCAATCAATCGTCAACAAGTTTTTACTGATTCAACCATGTGCTCTGCACAGTCGGAAGCCCTAAAGGAAATAGCGACACATGCGACACAGGAGGTTTCAGTCAGGGTTCTTTTGGTTACATCTATCAGACAAGCAGCTCAAACTAGTGAGAGCACCAAGGAATTCAGGATAAGATTCTGTGATAGTTCACAGAGCTGAAGAAAGCCAACAGTGTAGCCATGATCTAGGAACATCAGAAATGAAACAAACACAAGAGTCTTAACTAGAGTGGTATCTCTTTCTCCCTCTTTTTCTTATCTCTGGATGTCAGTCTCACTTTGTATTAAGTTATTTATAAATTTGTGTATTTATTCCTGTATTATAAGGAAGTGGCTCAGAGAAAAATGGAGGCTTACAAGTTCTGAGATATACAGGGAGAGCTAGCAAGATAGAGACCAAGGAGGTCTAGCTGCAGTCTGAGTCTGAAGGCCTAAGAACCAGAAGAGCTTGTGGTGTAGTTCCATTCAAAAGACCAAGAGACTCCAGGCCCATAAGAAGCTGATGCTTCAGTCTGAGTCCTAAGGCAGGGAGGAAAAAGCCATTCTCCTAGTATAAAGGCCATTAGGCTGAAAGAACTCTCTCTTCCTTGAGGGAGGGTCAGCCTTTTTTCTCTCTTCAGGACTTGGACTCATTGGATGAGACTCACTCACATTTGGAAGGGAAATCTGTTTTATTCAGTGTATTTGATTTCAATGTTAATCTCATCCCAAAACACCCTCACAGAAATGTCTAAAATCATATTTGGGCCAATACCTGTGTCCCCCATGGCTTATCAAGCTTTCCATAAAATTAGCCATCACAGAACATTTCTGCCATCAGCTAGGAAGTTCCATCCTAATGACTTGAAAACAAAAACCATAGATTGTCTCCCCTTCTCTTTCAGTTCCCATTTGGAAAAGTCCCAGAGAAAAACTCTTATTAGTCATCCCATGGACAAATCACCCTGACTGTGGGGTATTATGTTTGGTCCAACCTTCACCAGGTTATTTCCGTGATTGGAGTGATGGGGTAGAATATTTTAGCTAGCAATTTTGACCTACAGCAGAAACACATAGCTAAAATTGGCAAGAGGTGGTTCCTTCAAAGAAATGAGAATGGAACAGTAAAGGGAAGGCAAAACAATAAATAGCCACCACACTGATCATGCTCTCAAAGAACTTGCAGGCTATTTAGAACAGCAAAGTCAACATCGTGATTCATGAGCAGCATATAATGATGTACCCCACATTGACATATCCAAAAAGTGCATACCGCTTCATAGAATAGAAACATCCAGAAAGGCCGTTATTATCAGAAAATGTTTCCTAATAAAGGTAGAATTCACACTGGGCCTTGAAAGATTTAGATGTAGGTAAAGAGATTAACTGAGGCCTTTGAGGTGAGGACAGGGGGGACAGAAAGAGTATGGCATTCTATGAAGGTGAATTTCCACACCAGAAAGAAAGGACTATAGTACCTTATAGTAGCAGTTATGAAGAGATGGAAGAAATTTCTTGTACAAACATTTCCCCCAAACATCCCCTCATTAACCTTCCCCTTAAATCCTGAACCTAAGAATAAAACATTACTGTCATTTCCTTTCTGAGCTGAAACTTAGGTGTTTCCTACACATCCATTTCCCTTTTAGTTAGGTGACTATTTGCTTCATCATCCAAACTGGAGAACTTCTGGTTTAAACTGGGAATGGACTTTATATTCCTCTCATTTTTCATGTCACTTCTCGATCACTATTCCTTTATTCTCCAGTACAATTCTCTAGTCCTTTCAGATGGAGACTTTATTTTTTTAATTAATATTAAATCATAGCTGTGTACATTAATGCAATCATGGGGCACCATACACTAGTTTCATAGACCATTTGACACATTTTCATCACTCTGGTTAACATAGCCTTTCTGGCATTTTCTTAGTTCTGTGTTAAGACAATTATATTCTACATTTACTAAGTTTCACATGTACCCTTGTAAGATGCACCACAGGTGTAATCCCACTAATCACCGTCCCTCTGCCCATCCTCCCCCCTCCCTCCCCTCCCACTCCCGCTTCCCCGTATTGTTAGGTTATAACTGGGTTATAGCTTTCATATGAAAGCCATAAATTAGTTTCATAGTAGGGCTGAGTACATTGGGTATTTTTTCTTCCATTCTTGAGATACTTTACTAAGAAGAATATGTTCCAGCTCCATCCATGTAAACATGAAAGAGGTAAAGTCTTGAGATGAGACTTTAAAGCAATCCCCATCGATCACCTCAAGTTGAGCAGCAGCATAAGCCCGCATATGGTACCCATGCAGAAAAACTCATGATTTCTTGTCTTATTTGCTTCTAAAGGTCTTTGTCTATTTTCAGTCTAGAACTCTGCTCTGAGTTTTATACTCTATCCAATTTTCTCATAGACATGACTATCTGAATATGCCTGGAATATTTCAACATCAATAAGTACAAAATTGAATTAATTACCTAAGCATTCCTCCAATAATCTCCTCAGCTTCAGGGATATTACCCACAGGTCCTCCAAGTTAGAAATCTGACAGTCATTTCACTTTACGTTCCTTTTACTATATATACTCCCTGAACTTTTAACCACCCAGAATAGACTATGCCCTTTCTAGAATCTTAAATTCAGTGAGGCTGTTGTGTTAGTCATTCCTGTCATAACTTCTTATTTTTCTAATCATGTTAAGTCACTCAAAGTCCTAGTTTCTTCTGTCTGTTAGCCCCCTTCTGACCTCTGCCTTTTCCTTCTCAAGATCTACAAGCAGATTTTTTTTTATCCACAATCTGACTTGTCCCCCCTTTTCCAGTTGTATAAGACACGGTGTCTGTTCTGTTCCAAGATAATCTTCCATGCCACCTTTATCCTTTACTCTGACTCTTCGCCTGCCCTTGGAGGCTTCTCACCTTTACTATAAATACCTTCTACCTATTTCTTAGAGTTTCATCTTGGAAGCTGATATCCCTTATAGCTCTCTTGTTATCATCCTTTAAAAAAACATACAGACTATTCTCTATTCTTTTTTTTTATATATATATCTTTTCTTTTTTCTTTTTTTTTTTATTATAGATAAAAATATGCACCATGATTTCGAATTCCCTCCAAATCCTACCCCAGTCTTCCTTCCTGTCAGGTCTAACAGATCATAGCTAACTTCTGCGTGTGATGCTTTTATTATCATCACTTTGTGCCACCATACTCCATTTGGTTCTCCTTGATCCTCCATATTCCTTTTATGTCTAGCTTTTGACTTCTGTTCTTAATTTTGATCTTTTCCCAAAACAACTCTTCCAAAATTTCCTGACTGGTTTAACTTTCTTTCATAGCTTATTTGACACTTACAGGCAAATGATTCCGAAATCTATAAATAAATTTTTAGGCTACAACTCTTGTCTGAGTTTTATACCCAAATATCCAATTTTCTCATAGACATGACTATCTGGATATGCTTTGAATGCTTCAACATAAATAAATAAAAAATTGAGTTAATTACCTAAGTATGTTCCTCCAATAAGCTCCTCAGCTTTGGGTATCTCATCCACTGGGCATCCAAATTAGAAATTTGAGAATCATGCTTTGATTCTCCCCATATTTTCACTGACACACTCAATTGTTCAATAAGTGTTATTAATTGAATATTCAGAATATTCTGTGATTTCCTAGTCTGATCATCTTTTGTACTTCTCAAGCTTGGGCTTTTATTATCATATCATCCTCCAGATTACTGTAATAGCTTCCCAGTCATTGCTTTATCCACTAACTCAACCTCCAAATTTACCCTTTGCATGGTAGGTGGAGGTATTTCTCAAAAATTTAAGTGTAACAAACTTCTCTCTTTCCTTTTTAATGCCTATCAGTGATTCTTTTTCTTTGCTTTCATGTAATGTAACTTCATGTACTTTAATGCAGATCTTCCTTCTCTAATCAATTTATCAGGGTACAAAATTCTTATTTATCTCTTCAATCACATTTTTATAACTTCAGTAGGTAAAACTGAATATAGACCCCAATAATACTATCCCTTGAAGGCCCTTCTCCTTTCCCTCATTCACTTTACTCATTCTTTCAGATATGGCCAGGTATACAAGAGGTCCCTCCCATCATCCCCTGATTGGCTTAGGTGCCTGTATCTGTCTGATTAATGCAGACAACAGAAGTCACTGTAGGTATTTCAAACAGGAAGAAATTGAATAGCAGAAATACCATATCACCACTGATTTCTGTACTATTCAGGAAAATCTAGGTGATGTTGTAAAAACAAATCAACCTCAAAACCTGTAGCTTAGCAAAATAAAGTATTGCCTTTTGTCTCTCACTGTGATGTGCAGCTGGGATCAGCAGAAGGAAATAAATGCTGTTGAATCTAGTCACTGGGAGATCCACACTGAAAAGAGTGTACCAAGTGGAACTTGTGGTCATCTCAGTTGCTGCAAGCAGGGAAGAGAGATTCTGGATATCACAGGGTTTATCCTGGACGCCACACTTATCCTTCTGCTGATTTCATTATCTGGGACTTGTTACATGGTCCCATCCAACTACAAGAGCATTGAGATGTACAGTTTTCCATGTGCCAAGAAATAAAGGAGGTGTGTTATTGGCAAGTACCACCACAAAGATGTGGAAACTTAAGCTCAGGGAGGTTAAATAATTTGCACAGTTCCCCACCACTTGGCAGAACTGGAGCTTATGGTATATTGTTACTCAAAGTATGTGTTGCCCTCTCTTTTGGCCTCTCCTATTAGGGTCCTGCCTAGAACAGAAGCTTCCAGCTCTTCTGATGTCCCACTTGCCTGGACCAAGTGAACTTGAGTGGAAGTAACCATGCTCCTCCCAAGCAGAGGGCTTAGTAGACATCGTGATTGCCTCGTTACACTTTTCTATAAGCTGGAGTGGCAGTTTCCCAAACACAACGGGAACCTTCAAACTGGAGTGAAGACACAGAACTTCAGGCAGCCTGTAAACAACACTTAACAGGAGTGAGATATAAACCTGTGTTGTTGTAAGCCACTGTGATTTTAGGGTTGTTCTTTTTCTTAGTGTCACCTAGTACAATCTAACAAATACACATAGTGAAGAACTCACAAAATCTGGTACAGAACTGAGTATTCTAAATTTTGAAGGGACTAGAATCTAGGAAACTGTAAAGAATCTTAAGAGCCCATGGATAAATTCTACATGGCCTGGAAATTGGAATCATTTTTATCAAGCTCCTTCTGATTATGTGTCTCTTTATCAAGATTCAAATTTCCAAGGGTGGGGAGAGAGGGAAAGAGAGAGATACAGAATTTACCTGTCCAGAATGGTTACATTGCCGTGTACTCCTTTTCAACAAGGGTAGGGTCTGGTCTCAACCAAGATAGCTGGCAATCCCACCGGATCACATGGAATGGGTAAGTGGTGCTTCTCCAAAGCAAAATAAGATGCTGACATCCAAAAAGAAAGGAAAAATGGCAGCCTTAATAACAGTCCACTGCAATAACAGTAATTATTCATCACTGGCAGGACCCTTTATCCCTCCCTTTCTCTCTCCTTCACAACCCCAGGAAACCATCTTCCCACTCTCTGCCTCCCAAACCAAGCATCTTTAATAACCCTGTAGAAGTCTTTTATTTGATGGTGCCCAGCTTCCCGTCCCCTTTGCTCAAATCAATAGGAAAAAATAAAGATAATCTACATTAATTTGGTTGCAGTTGTTTTAACATCCCCTGAAACCTTGAAGTTCAGCAGTACTGGGCTAGCTTGAAGAAAACCTTTCTGACAGGAAAGCGAGTTTCAAAAAAAAATGTTCCCCAGTTTGCTAGGCTTATAAGCCTAGGGCAAGTTTAATTAAACTCAATGGAGCATTTTAAAGTGAAGGAAAAATTAGGACAGCAAGAAAAACATGTTGATTGTTTCCTAATTATGCTGTGGACTTTCTCTCTAATGCATCCCCCCTCCTTTCCTTCCCTAAATGAAACAACTGGCACGTTAAGTTTGCACATGGAAGATTACAGCCCGACCACGCGTTCTGCACCAGCCAGGCACAGAGCTTCCCCTTCCACGGCTGGGCTTGCTTTTTGGTGGCTTTTGTTGTTTCAAAGAGACATTTAACCAAATACAAGAAAATGAGAAAAATGCAGAGAATGCACTAGACGTCAACAATTTACAACCTTTTTGTCAATGAGGTTCCCTTTGACGAGTCCCTTCTTCCAAAAGGGACTCCACATTTTCAAACATTTTGTCTACTGAAAACTCTGTATCTTTAAAGACTTGATTAATTTACTTCTCCCATTTTTATTCACAAGAGACAGGGATTAACCAAAATTGATCTCATTTTCAGAATAAGATAAGCACACTTTTGATATAATTATATCCAAAAGGGGAGACACAAGACCAGCCATCATAAGCCACAAACTCTCAAACAGTGCCCACTGTTTGCCCAGCATGGTACATACAGCCTTGTTATATGTCTGTGAATGATTTACGTTAGGATTTGAGAAACTCATAGGTCTTGGGGACTGTGGAGCCCCTGGTTGGACACCTGTGTACTTCTACATGTAGTGACTATTATAGCTTCCCAAGGCTCCCAGAGGGCTCTTGGGGAAAGAGGCTAGGGTGAAAGGAAAGGAGGGCTTCAGGTCAAAGTCCTGAGCCAGAAAAACCAATGTGCATCTCAAATAGGGCCACAAAATTGTTTTAGAAGTCGTAATAGTTAACACTCAAATTGTACTTCCTATGTGCCAGCTACTGCTCTGAACAATTTATATATGTGTGTGTGTGTGTGTGTGTGTGTGTATATATATATATACTGATAAATACATATATAACATATAAATATATATAAACTGATATAAATGCATATGTATATGTATATATAAACTGATTGGTTGTCTCAACATTCTGATAAGGCACAGAGAAATGACATGATGGGCCCGAGATTACCCAGATAATCGGTGTCTCAACCAGAATTTAAAGTGATGTAGTTCCAACTCTGGACCTAGTGGTTAATTTTGCAAATTGGGGACTGTTAACTAAACATGGCTTAATAGAGAAAAACATGGGAAGCCCGTGAAACTCAGCAGTTCCCCATCTTTTCACTGCTAAGAATTCCCTTGTTTCTTTTTAGCCTACATGAACTCCTGTGCTGTGAAACATTTTAACTATTGCATCACAAAAGGTAGCGATGGTGGGGAAATTTGAAATGAAACAGACTCAATTTTATTTAAAAATAAATACATCAGGCAGTGCCCATAGCTCAGTGGGTAGGGTGCCAGCCACATACACCAAGGCTGGTGGGTTCAAACCCAGCCCAGGCCAGCTAATACAATAATGGCTATTGCAAAAAAGAAATAGCTGGGCGTTGTGGTGGGTGCCTGTAGTCCCAGCTACTTGGGAGGCCGAGGCAAGAGAATTGCTTAAGCCTAAGAGTTGGAGGTTGCTGTGAGCTGTGATGCCAGAGTATTCTACTGAGGGTGACAGCTTGAGACTCTGTCTCAAAAAATAAATAACTAAATACATTTAGAAAATAACTAAATAAATAACTAAATAACTAAATAAATTTATTTAGAATGTTGGAAGAATATGGCGATTACATTAATAAAACAGAGCTAAAACTATCTCCCAATTTAGGAATACAAGTAAGTGGGACCAGAAAGTCACTTTGAAATCTGATGTATTAGATTAGACTCCCTCTTGAAACCTGTATTACTTACTGCCTGTCAACCTTTTCCCCCACTCAACAGTGGTTCTCTAAAGCTTTTGAGGAATCATCAAAAGTTTTGGAGTAGATGCCTGGGATACCACTAGATGGTATATTAGAATCTCTGAAGGAAATGCTAGATTTGAAGAAAACCCTCAAATGATTCTGAAATGCTGACCAGTGAGTGTGGAGATGCAGTTGTTCTTTACATTGTCCTCCATAACACTCAGAGACTGGTGGGGAGTCATAAGTCTCAGCCCACCAGGTGGCTGCCAGCTATCCTTTTTCTGATCTAGCCCAGGCAAAGTCCTCTGTGTGAGCACTAAGCCTAGGGAGGCAACCCAAAGGAAGCTAGAGTCTTAAAAATGCATATGGTGGCACTTCCTGGTGTCCACATAGAAAAACAGAAAAAGAATGAGGCAGAGAGTGAATGACAATCCCAGCTCTCCCTCATCTTGCTCTGCAGGTGTGTTCAACTCACAGGGCTTCCCTGGACTTTAGCGTCCTTACCTGTCAAATGTGGACATTTGACCGACAGGTAACGACAATCCATCTTTAACTCTAAATTTATTTGATTCTGAAATAACAGAACAACATGCACATCAGGGCCTAAAATTATTAGTTCATTTACCATTTACTAATTTGATGCTTCGGATGGATGGTCTCTGACAAAGATAAAGCAAATTCTCTCTCCTGATGTTTTGAGGTTGTGAGAATGTTATTATCTTCTCACCTTTCCATCCTACCCTTCAAATAATTCTAGCTGCTTTATTTCCTACTGGGGCTCCCCTTAAATCATAACACATTTTAAAAGCTGTGCTTTTTCTTCTCCTTTGCTAGAGATCTATTCTGCATTTCTTATAACTCTTTAGTCACCATCTTTCAAAATCTCATCCAAATTTCATGGTGTGGTCAAATGTTTCTTTCATCTTTAAACCTTCCTGGATTAGATTTAACCCCTGAATGCAAGCAAATTTCGCTCTTTTCCTTTGCCCCTGCATGTTGAATGTGGACTGTAATGCCTTAGAGTAGAGCTCACGGTTTTCAGCCTCAGCCCTGTGAATGATTTTGGAGCTAGAAAATTCTTCCTTGTGAGGACCTGTCCTCTGGATTGTAGTGTGTTTAGAAGACTCTATTCCCTCAGAAGCCAGTAATGCCAGCCCACATGTTGTAACAACCAAAACTTTCTTTGAACTATGCCAAATGTCCCTTAAGAGCAAAACTGTACCCAGGTCAGAACCACTGGTCTAGATATTTGTGTATATATATCTTAGCTTCCTTTCCCCTGGGACTTAGGACAGGACCTGCTTGCATAAATGTTTGCAGAAGAAATGAATTAATAAATCCTTGTTGAATAATTATTTGTATAAAGAATGGATTTCTGTCAAATCATTACGATTCAGCTATCTGTTATAATAAGTCCAGAATTAAAAGAAGAGGCAAACATTTTTGGTGGTCACCTAGAAAAAAGTGCACAGGGACTGATATTTACCTAAGGTTGCTCTCCCACTTGCATGCTGCCTTAACTGCATGCTAAGGAATGAGCAGCTGGAACATGTCCTGTGGTTCCCTTTAGATTGCCACTCACACCTGCCTCTTCTAGTTACTGTGTAGTGGAGGGAAGTCGACGTCTTCTTCAAGAGACAGTTCCTTTGTGTTTCTGGTGCTAGTCAAGACAGAGAACAATATCCAGAAATAACAGCAGTGGTGGAGGGAGGAGCAGGGAGGAAGGGCCGGGGCCTGGCACTCAGAGATGCAGAAGAAGGGCCAGGCCTAGAGGGATATTTGCTGGAGCCAATTCATTTGTCTCCATGTAGGTTGTACCTTCAGGATATGGTAATATATTTCAAAGTAGGTCTTGCTTTAAGAAGAGTAGACCTTCTGGCCTTAAAATAATAGGGTATGGAGCTGGAATGGGGAGGGTGCTTGGGGTGGAGAATGATTGAGCAGTGAATGCATGTGGGGTTGTGGCCCCGTGAAGCTCTTCCATGGTCAAGGCCCATGGGGCCCTGAGAGTGGCAGGCACATCACCAGGAAGGTGAAGACCTCTCTCAGAGATACAGTCGTGTTTCAGGCTCCTGTCAGCAACCAGGACCAAGAACAGAGCCAGAATGTAGAGCAGAACCTCACAGATTGTACGTCTGTCTCTCATGGATTTCACTTTTTTGAAAATGCCAGCTTGTTGAGTCGGCTCATGCTTTAGATTCTTCTTCTCCCTTCTATTAGTGCAGATCTTTGAGAGCTGATTTAGAATTCCCCGCAGCAAGATTGACGCCTGTTCTAAATCCATTGTCTCCTTTCCTTTCAACTTCAAACTCAGGCCCTGTCAGTTTCTCCCACTGATGCTTTCAACCAAGAATATTACGGACCATTTCTTGGCATTATTCAATATTTATACACCCAGTACTTTTATAATAATAATAATAACAATCATAATCATAGTAAGCACCACCACCACAATAGGTAAAAATTCCAGACTACTTACTAGGTGACTAATATCATGAAAACCGTTGTCTGTATTATTACTAATACTCATGAACGATCTCTCTCACCTTTTTCCTTCATGAGAGGAACCCACTTCCGACTTGGAAGTGCTCAAAACTTTCTCTTCATTTTTCTTAAATAAAATCTCTCTTTATTACCCTGAAAAATAATAGTAATACTCATGATAACCCTATAAGCCATTATTCTCATTTTGAAGTTAACAGAGCTAAGACTTAAATAATTTAAACAGATGTCTGGTATAACACAGCTGATGATTGGGAGATCTAGGTTCTGGTTCTAGAAACTGTACTCATAACAGGAAATAATACTTTTATCTATGGTTCCTGACTTGGTGCTTTTGATAAGCAATTATTAAAAGAGCATACAGCAATATCTCAGCCTCATGCAATTGAGTCCTCCCTAATGTTTTCCGGTTTTTTCTGCAAAGCCAAAGAGTATTCTCCATATCTTACCAGATATTTCATGAGTATTTCTGGACTGGTTCATCGTGGGACCTGGCATTTATAGATTACATCTTTGTGATTTAGAAATGCAAGTGAGCTTGTCAAGATAGCTTGTTCATTGTGTCTGCTCTTTTGTTTCCATTTCAGATATTGTTATTAATTTTGCAAAAGAGAAAAATAAGCACCGTTGGTGTTTTGAAGTTGTCTGACTTCTGAGAAGGAAAAGAGAGACCCTGAAAGAATTAAAGTCTCACCCGAGTGGATGTTTCAGAGAAGCTGGACTCATAATCTGTGCTTGTCTCAAGGTTGACCTTTGTTCCAGTCTTGGAATTAGAATCCGTGGAGCCCTTCTTTGGTTCCTACTTTGAATCTAGCCCAGGTCAACAGCCAGTAAAAGAAAATTGTGCTGAATTATCACAACTTTTATTTGTGCTGACTTATTGGAAATCAGGCAAGACAGATGAGTTGCAGCATTTGCACACTTGATTACCCCCTTCCCAATTTTTCCGTGGCTTCATTTTGGATCTCTTTGCTACAGCATTTTAGCTCTAACTTTGGGCACTGAATCATGCTCCAATGTCCCATCAAGCATCTTGGTAATGTGATAAATCCATCCAAAGTCTCACAGTGCCATCCTGCACGTGACAAATGCAGTAACACGTCAGGCTCAGAATGATACCCATATTAGGCACAGACTCCCTCTGCTGACAGCAGGTGTTTCTGCTTTATTTGAAAATAATTCACTGAATAGATAATTGGTGAATCCCCAGTGGGAACAAAACTTGATTCTGTCTGAGCATAGGTTACCAAGTGCACCACCATAAAATAATTGATTTTGTGATATATTAGGTAGGGACATACTCGAGACTACTGAACTTTTCACTTAGGGCCTCGGGCTGAAGTTGAACTCGGCTCCCAAAGGTGGAGAACCCAAGCATGACAGGGGCAGGGCTTCACACTCCAACAGCCAATTTAACTTTCATTTTCCATATTAATCTAATATGTTCTACCTTTCACCAGGACGTGATGTGCGGGGAGTTTCATTAAAATGGTTGAGCTGTTATTGGAGATAATCACCGAAGGAATGTATCACAAAAGTCAAGAAAGTCTGAATCTTTTTTTTTTTTTTTTTTTTTTTTTTTAATGCTGTTGTTGTAGGGAAGAGGTTTTGGATGCTGATAGGGAAGTTAGTCTAGCTATAGGGCAAATTTAATTGCATTTTTAGAAACTTCTTTTAATCCTATAATAACAAAAAATTAAATCAGTGCTGACATTTTTTGTTGCCAGAAGAAGGTAGTAAAAGGGTAAAGAAATAATTGTTAGTTCTGAGAATATAATTAGCAACTTTAATGCTTTAATCTAAAAAATGCATATTTTGAGCCTGGGTGAATGATTAAAGAAAAGATATTGAAAGTCTTTGAAATTTCTAACTGTGTTTGTTTTTAATTGTGAGTTATGATCACTATAATTAGCTCATTTAGTGCTTTTATTACATAAACAAATATGGATTTCTACAAGTTCAGGGGTATTTCAGAGCAAATAAGATTGACATCCTGACCTCTGCCTTTCTCATAATGTGGGGAAGGAGTTTTTCTTTGATTTGGGGGGGAGGTAGGAAGGTTAAAGACACCAGGATCAAACACTGGGAGACAAGGTTGGCATGTGTTTGGAGATTTGTTCCAAAGGGATGATAAGAATCTTCTCATGACTGGTCTGGGCTACCCCTGGCCCAGACAAGAAGGCCTGTGCTACAGGCTCCCGCACTCCAGGGATGCAGCCTGAGGCTGGGTCTGAGTCAGAAGCATAGAAGGGAGCCCCAGGTTACAGATAAAGGAAGCTCTCCAGTGGTGAGTGTCTATGAAGGCAGAATCTAACCTGCTCAGCCTTGACAAAACCAGGAAACCTCATTACTATGCACTTGAAAAGGGAAAAGGGAAAAGAAAAACCCAGAGGGATATGGGGAATGAACTTTTTGGGGGTCTTATTTCTCTCAGTGGTGCACATTAAAATTCTCTCTTTCATTCATTAACGTGAATACAAGCTGCCTGAGAAAATGGCTGGTGGGACCTCCCTTAATGAATAGTGGGGCTTGTCTATGCTCTGGAGGCTTAAAATTGGGTTTCATCCTACAGAGAATTTCTTTCTTTCTTTTTTTTTTTTTTCCTTCTTCTTAATACCACACGTTTGGTTATCTTTCTAGGACTCACCTAAGCTGTGACCTGCCACATCCAATCCTAATCGCTCATATGATTAGCTTGGGCCACCCACAGGTAGGTAGGAGGGGTAAGTGTCACAGACTCCCAGAAGTTCGGGAATTTTTCCAACATTCTTTGAAAGTTTCTATTCTGTCAATCACATGTGATCTCACTTGTTCTTGTGAAGTTTTTCATACTGCTTGGTTTAGAATAGGCTAGATATGAATATAAAAATCTGTTCTCTTGCTTTCAGGGATTTTGCTTTGGTTTGAAATGGAAGTAACCCATTTTGACATTTCATGATCTTGTTTCCTTAGAATTCTGGTCTCAATTTGTTTTGCTCCCACATCTTCCAGATGTTGTACACAACTGCTCCATCCCACTGCATGCATGCTCCCTCCCAATAATTACTGTCCACATCATCCCCTCATCCTGTTTTCATGAACTACTTATGTTGCCAGTTATCTGCCAGTGTACACTGCTGAGTGTTCTAGGGAAACCTAATTGTGTTTTCTAAGTCTTGGTGTCGCCACGGCCAACAAAAAAGTAGATGCTCAGTCAACTTTTTCATGAGAATGATGATCATTGACACGAAGACATTTCTCACCAATTCTATCCTGACTCCCACCAGAGAGAAGCTAGGATGACCAGGAACCCTCCATAATAATTCCAAAACATTAGCCCAATGTCTCTTGAACTAAGAGAGAAAGTAGCTATGGATTGAGCTCTACTAACCTCAACTAGATTATGGTAGGAAGAGAAATGCTGATCTATATCTACTAAAGCAATTTGAAGATGCGGAGACAACATGATAGCAAGTTCCCGAGAGACTTGTGGATCAGCCCCCCCACCCCACCCCCCCAATGATAGGAGGCCTCAGGCTGGAGCACAGACACTCAGCCATGGTTGGTCTCTCTGACCTACACGGGCTGAGAAGCACAGAGCTGTTTCTATGACTGGGAAGGCATTTGGAAATTTAGTTTAAAAGATGTTGTTTTCTTTTGTTTCTTTCTATTCTTTTAACTTGTGGTATTTACTTTACTTTTATTGTACCCCATATATTCTAAACACAAACAAATTAAAAAAGCGGTGGATCATATGATTCAGAACAGGATTAATTAGAAGGGAGTAGATACAGACAGGTAGAATGGCATTTAAGTTTAAAAAAAGGGAGAGGCGAGTAATAAACACCTAAGAGCGATGATAAAGTTACCTACTGCTCCAGATGAAGCCCTGGATCATACACTATTCATTTGTTTAATATTTATCGAGTGTCTACTATGCCAGGTACTATGCTAGACACAGTTTTATCTGTTCATTGTTTAATATTGTAAAGCCACTCTATATACTTTATAAATCAATGAAATTTATAGTCTCATAGTCTATCCAGTAGATTGGGCCATTTAAAAATTCTGTGGCATATTTATAATTATGATATTCTGGACTTTGCACTATTGATACAGAGTCACTTTTTCAGTAATTGTCTACCAGTTTGCCAGTAGGCTGTTAAAAGACAAATAATTTTTCTCAGTGGTAAACAGGGAGAATCGGGTGACAAGAATGCTAAAACATATATATGCATATACACATATATATATTAAAATGTAGCTATTAAGGGCTTACCGTTAGCACCATATGCTCCATTTTGCTTTTTTTTTTTTTTTTTTTTTTCTTTTTTGAGACAGTCTCACTCTGTCACCCTGGGTAGAGTGCCACGGCATCGAAGCTCACAGCAACCTCAAATTCTTGGGCTTGAGCAATCCTCTTGGCTCAGCCTCCCAAGTAGCTGGGACTACAGGCACCCACCGTGATGCCTGGCTAGTTTTTTCTTTTAGTAGAGATAGGGTCTTGCTCTTTCTCAGGCTGATGGGGAACTCCTGAGCTCAAGCAATCAACTCACCTCACCCTCCCATAGTGTTAGAATTACAAGCCTGAGCCACTGAGCACAGCTCTATTTTATATCTTTAGGAAACACTGAACTACTTGAAATTTAGCACTCACAGCCTAAGGAGTTAATATTGTACAGACAAAGTGAGCAAACTAATAAAGGGAAGGCGGTGCTTCCTCTGTAGGATCAGATCTGTTACCTGTTATTTGCTGCTGAAGGAGAAAAATAAGTCTTGGATATTACAGCTGTCACTGTGACATCTGTTGTTTCAGGATCCGTGACTGCTTCAGTCACCACCTGACCCAGATCATCACCATAACATTCTGTCCACTATTAAACTATGAAAGGCCCTCGCCCGCCAGGTGGTACTTCAAGGTTGACATACCAAGGTGTTTGTCTCTGTCCCTGTGACTGCCTTTAAACTGAAAAATACAGTCTCACTTTGTGCAGAATTGATGGCAAACCAAGTCTCCCAGGGTTCAAGGGGAGCAGCTGAGAGCAAGAGTTCCCGAGGTGTAGCCCCGTTCTGCTTTTAATCACTTGTCACAACTACTAGAGGGCCTCAGAGCATTCCAAGGGGTCGCCTTTTGTTCTTTGCTGGTGGTGGCTGTCCTTTTCCTTTGCACAGATGACTCCAGCTATTAAAACCACAGTAATGAGGGCACGCATATGTGTCCAAACTTGTAACTCACATATCTGTGGGGTTATTAGCCCACCCCAGCATACGAAGAATATTTTACTTTTAGAAAGACCCTTTAAATAGAGCTCCACCTATGACTATGTTTGGTTGAGATCATTAATGATTTAATATAATGGCTAGTGATAATTTAGATGAAAAGTTGAAGCCCACAAAGTAAGAGGGTATCACATAAGTTAGTAAAAACCAGGCCTGCCTGTACATTCAGAGGAAAGTTGTGACCATGTGGAGTAAGGCTTAACCTTGCTGTAAAGAACTTTCCTTCCAAGGACTCAGGCAGTCATTCATTCATCCATTTACCCATTCTTTTGTTCAGAACCTGTCATTGAGACTCTGTAATGTACCAGGCACTATGCTGGGAGCTGAGGATAGGGCAAATGGAAGAAGACACATTCTCCGCTCTGATGAAGTTGGGCATGACAGAAAAAATCCAGGTCCACAACTATGTTTGTGCCCCAGCTTCTTCCCATGTAATTGAAAGACAGAAAATGTAAACATTCCTGGCCACCCAGCTATTTGATAGTCTGTAAGATGTACTTTCATTTTGTCATATTACGAACTCACAAAAGAAAACAAAAGCACAAGTTTCTTCTAGCATGGCATATACCTAAGCTTACTTTCCTAACTTTCGTTTTCCTACAATTTCTTGTAATAATGTAGCCCTAAGGTTGTTGTTTTTTTTTGAGATAGAGTTTTACTCTGTCACCCTCAGTAGAGCATTATGGTGTCATATCTCACAGCAACCTCAAACTCTTGAGCTCAAGCAATGATCTTGCCTCAGCCTACAGGCACCCGCCACAATGCCAGACTATTTTTTAAGGGTGAGGTCTCTCGCTCTGGCTCAGGCTGGTCTCAAACATGTGAGCTCAGGCAATTTACTCACTTCAGCCTCCCAGAATGCTGGTATTACAGGCATAAGCTACCATGCCCCACCTAGCTCTAGTTTTGATACTGGTTAAGCATATGATCTTACACAAATCACTATACCTCTCTAAAACTTGAATTCCTCACCTATAAAGTTTGTTTACATGATTTGGAAGATCTTTTTATTTCAATGTAAAGACAGTTTTTTAGAGTACTTTTAGGTTCACAGAAAAAATTAAGAGGAAGGTACCAAGATTTCCCCGTGCCTCCGCTACCCCCACTCAAGCACAGCCTCCTCCATCTTGAACCCCTCCCCACCAGAGTGATGAACCTACATTAATACATCATTATCATTCAAAGTCCAAAGTTTACCTTAAAATTCACTCTCAGTGTTGCATAGTCTATGTGTCTAGACAAATGTATTATGACGTGTCTGCACCATGAGAGTTTCTCATAGAGTAGTTTCACTGGCCTAAAATTCCTTGTGCTCCATCCATTCATCCCTTCCTCCCCCAATCTCTGGTGATCACTGATCTTTTTCCTGTCTCCATAATTTTGCCTTTTCCAGAATGTCATATAGATGGATTCATACAGTCTTTCAGACTGGGCTTCTCTAACTTACCAATATGCATTTAAGTTCCCTCCATGTCTTTTCATGGTAAGATCTTGTGTTTTAATGGGAAAACTATAAAACTCTCTTTCAGACATTCACTGTCTTCAAAATGCCTCAGGACATTTGCAATTGCATAGCCTGGGCATTATGGCTCAGCAGGCAGGACAGACAGGGAGAAGAAAGAGTTTGTGCTGCCCAAGCAGTCTTCACTCACCTAGAAAACCCCTGTAGTCTGTGCCTGAACAAAGACGTATTATCTGGGCCTGGCAGTGTTCCCCCAGCGCAGAATACAGAAGTCTTGACCAGAGAGGTTGGAGGCTGCACTTTGCGGTATCCCTCACTGCTTTATACATTTGGGTTTGTAGTGTTAGAACTTTGCTTCATTCTCTTGTTTTCTTTTTCTAGTCCAGCACAGTGCCTGCGAATGTTGGCTAGCAGGGGAGTGTTGGTATCTTGTAGAATGACTGTACTGGTTAGAAGGCATGTGCTTACACATGGGTTGCTGAGAGGGGGGAAGGCTGTGCTACGAATGCAACTTCATATTTTATAATAAAATTTAGCTTAATTACTTAACTAAGTACCAACCATCAATGATTATGTAACAACTGAAAAGAAAATAGTGTCTAATATTGTAGAACAATACAGGCACCCAAGAGCCTTTGAATATTTTTCCCACTAAATCTAAAATTTTGACCTCTGATTTAATTATTCCTAGCTTTTTTTTTGGGGGGGGGGATGACTTTTCTTTCCAAACCACTAATATTCTGAAGTCTTTGCTGAGCAGATCAAGTATTTTAAGAACTTTGATATCAAAACCATCTCTTTAGAAAACAGGCTTCTGAAGGAGCAGAGCCACACACATAATTTGTGTTAGGTGGTAGGTTAGAATATTTTTGAATTCTAGAATATTCTTCAGGATTTTCTTTTGCTAAGCATCAAATTTGGAAAATATCCTCTACCTCTTTGTTTGTTCTGTAAAACTTTCATTCACTTTAACTTTATGAAGGGAGGACATATTTGTTTACACTGATAGAGATTTTAAAGATCATGTTAGTGGACTAGGAAAAAGTCTTTTCTAGGGAAACGATTCTGGAGATAGGCTTTATACTTGTGGGCGGTGGGGCAGGGTGAGAGAGAAGAAGGGACATATGTTTTTGGAATTCAATATATTTTTTAAAGTTTGTACTTAAAAGATATCCCCAGAGTTCTTGATTATCTCAAGGTGAAGACAGAGTTGAATTACTTACTTATAGTGACAGGCTGTCAGACTGAACACGTAGCAGAAGGACCAGAGGCCTGTGGGCAAGCCCAGAGAGGAAATCTGTGCACCGGGAGCTGAGTGAGGGCTGGAGACGGCCCTGAAGGAACAGGTCAGAGCCGAGTGGAGTAGAAACTGGAGCCAGGCCTCAGTCAAAACTGCAGTTACAGAATTGGGATGGTTTTCCTTTTGCCTCCCGTGATAGGAGCCTCTGCTGTGCATGGCTTTGCGTGCATGGATGGGCACTTCCGTGAACACACATGCAGAAAACAGGCATCTTAAAAGATGAGGACTTAATGTTCTCTGAGTAAACACTGGAAAGGATCGGGTTCCTCTCACTGGAGACCCTAAGGCTCTGCTGTTACTTGATAGGTACCTGGGTTTACTCAGATCCTGCAAGACACGTGAGGTCTTAGAGCAGAGGCAGTTGGGAGGAAAAGGGCAGCTTTGAGATACACACAAGCTCGTAAAGGAAAGGATGGAATCAGCTGAACTCCTCAAACAATTAAACGTTTTGAGAGTCTCAAGTTGCACTGTAGTGACTAGGGAGCACGTGAAGTGTGCCGGGTCCGAATGGAAGAATAAATTGCAAAATGGATTTCAAAGACTTCATATGAAAAAGAAAATCCTCATGAGTAAGTTTTTGATACTGTTTATATGTTAATATTGGAGTCAATAACATACTAAAATTAATTCACCTTTTTTTAATATGGCCACTAGCACATTTAAAATTAGGTAAGTAGCCCTAATTTATGGTGCCTGTTACATTTCTATTGGGCCCCCCAGACTGGAGGATGGTCACATAAGAAGCCCGGTATATTTGAATGGGAGATAATTCGAGATGGATATTTGTGTTAAGAACTGAAAAACACATGTTTTTAAAATGAATTCTATAGAGCTGTGTTACAACTTAGATTATTATTACACAGGGCTGACCCCCCTATGGGCCAAGTAGCATATCATAAATTCTGATAAGATTATTCAACAAAACCTCATATGTCATACTTTCTTAGAAGAGAAGCATCAGGCATCACACAGCTCAGTTTGGGGTGTAGAGACAGTTCATTCCATATGAAAAGTACTTTTCAGCAACTGCCACATTTACAGAAATTCAGAAACAATTAAAGGAGTTGGCATTCCATACAGATTACTGTATGAAAGCCTATTGTCTTAAAAGAAACCCACAAGAATGTGTTGCTTTAATGGGATCTTGCTGTATGAGGATCGTACTGTGTTCTAGGTGATTCCAACATGCTGAGCATTTTTCTCCATTTTCTTCCAGAAGGGTTCTATATGACTTGGGCCTTTGAACAGAGAGAAAAAAAATTATTTCCATATGAAGCCTCCTCGAAGACTCCCCCACTCTAGCCCCTCCTGAAATGAAAGGTGCCTTCACAGAAGATGGTTCTATCACCCACCCTCACACTTACTGCTCCTGAGATGTTTTCCAATCCCAGTGTAATTATCTCCATCATGGAGGAGGCTCCAGATGCATTTATTTGCCCCTCTCTCTGACTAGAAAATGTATTCCATATTCAGTTAAACTCAGTAATTAAAATGGCCTAATCTGCATTTGTGTTGTACCCACAGGCTGAGAACTGCCCCTCCCTCCAGCCTGGAGGAGGGAGGGCTGCTGCTCTCCAACCCACCATGAAGACCTCCTATTGGCTGGTGAACACTTAGAACAGGTAAAATAATCTAATCTGGAATATTGCTCTCCTCACCTTTTTTTAATAAACATTTTGCCTCACCACAGACCTTAATATAACAGCAGTAAAGGCAGGAGAGGAAATTGAAAACACAACCAGAAGTGTGCCTTATGGTTCATAACAGCCCCAAATTGTGACTGTTTATTAAAACTAACACCCTTCTGTGAGGGTGTGGATCAAAATATCCAGTGGTTTCTCTTCTTTGATATTCCTTTTCTTTCTTTTTTCTTTTTTATAGCACCGTGTTTAAATTTAAGTTGTAGGATTTAATTAAGTTTCTAAAATTATTTCTGACAAAAACATCGATATAAAAAAAGCACCTTGCTCATAATTTGGCCCTGTCAAAAATTTCCATCACGTTGTTTCAGTCAGCAAGAGATGTGTGAGGATGGATTGGCTCTTGGGCAGCAGGGACAGGAATGAGTTAAGACAGGTGAGGAAGGGAGGAGTGGGGTGGTGGAGAGCTGCCCCACAAAACACAATGAAGGGCCTTTCCCAGGCCGGAGGCGCTCTGGTGCTGCCGGGAGAAAGGACAGCCTGAGTACAATGTTCTCCTTGTGCACATACCTCCCTTTTGTTTCAGCAGCACTTTGGCTCCCACACACGCCAAACTTTGAATTTCCTGTTGGCTCTGAGGTGAGATTTATAACATTTATTAAGGTTGCTATTCATTGTGAGTTTACTGGGCAATAAGCCTGAGAGCTTTTAGGGGCTTAATTGCCTGTGTTTATGGGGGGTTGCAAAGCTCCCCACAGCCTCACTGTCAGCCAGGTTGGCCAAATGTGGACTTCTCGGTGTGTCCAGGGAGGGTGTCCCAGCCCAAAGGGGAAGGTCAGGTGATGGCTGAAAGTCTAAAAAGGAGGCGGTTACCTCACAGTATTATTTTAGTTTTCTGTTCTGGCTATTCTGGTCCACTTCCCTCCAGCTCATCTACCTCATTCTGGCCATGTTTGAAGCCACATTTGAATTTTCCATTTTCTCCAGGAAGAAAAGGAGAAATAATTTGCAGTAGTAGGTGGTAGTGGCGGGGAGGATGGTGGGAATGAGGGTAAAACACATGCTACCCGCGTAACACGGGCTAACTAACATTTCCACATACACTGTCACATTTAATCTTCACAGCAGCCCAGTAAGGAAGGTATTATTATTCTCATTTTACAAATGAGGAAATTGAGGCTTAGAGAAATTAAATAACTTGCTGAAATGAAAATAGGTAGCACATTAAAGAGCTGGGATCTGAGCTTGCTTGTTGTGTGGCTCCTGGTCCCAGGCATGGCTCCACGCTTCATTGACCCATGTTCTGGCAGCTAATTGCTGCTTGCCTGACCTAAGCAATTGGTTTAGCTGTGTCTTCATGATATTAGAAAGTACAGGGTTAAATTTTGTTTTTTAAAGACAGTGAATTTCTGTTTTTACAAAAAAGGTCGATTTTCCACAATAGACTTATCCTTGGCCTTGGCAAACCAAGGAAGCCTTCTTGGAAGAGGTGGATTAGAGCCGAGTAAAGCCAGTTGAGCAGTGTATTGGACTGATAAGATGAAGGATATACCATCTAAAATATGAGACACCTAGGTGTACTGAACGTTGTGAAGGCATTTGAGAAATGGCAGGTGCAGGAAGGACTCTCTGACCTTGCCCTGGACTAGTTCATGGGAAAGCAACCCTCCTGATACCTGGATGAAAGGAGCACCCTCATGGCTGAAGGTAGAGGACCACCAAGAAGAATTTGAAAGAACAGGCCTGGCTAAGTTCCCCAGTGGACTAGTCTTAGCTTATACCCCTTTGCCCTGTCACATTTTTCCACAGCTTCTTCACTCTTCTTCACACGTAGTATAAAAACACCCCGATTTAACTGTTTCTTCTGGTCTTCATCTTCTTATGAAGTCTTCCAGGTCATGTAAAACTTATATTAAATAGACTCGTAAGAATTTCTCTTCTTAATCTGTCTTGTGTTATAACTGAGAATCCAGAAGGGTAGAGGGAAAAGACCTGTTTCCCCACACTCCAGGGCCACACAGGAAAGACACCCCGCCCTCCCTGAGGGTAGCAGCTACTGAATAAGCTCCGGAATTTGATGACAGATTTGGAGTGAGGGAAGTTCTATGGCCAATTTCATTCTATTATCATTTAGTTATTTAACAAACATTTAATAAGCACCTACTATGTTCTAGGCATTGTGGTATGCATTGGGGGTGTCCAATACTTCAGCACTCAACTGCTCCATCCTGCTGCATCAAGGTGTATCCAGTCTCTTCTTTTTCTTTCTTAAGACTCTCACTCTGTCACCCTGGGTAGAGTGCCATGATGTTACAGCTCACAGCAACTTCAAACTCTTGGGCTCAAGTGATCCTCTTGTCTTAGCCTCCCAAGTAGCTGGGTCTACAGGTGCCCACCACAATACCCAGCTGGTTTTTCTGTTTTTAGTAGAGACAAGGGTCTCACTCTTGCTCAGACTGCTCTTGAACTCCTAAGCTCAAGCTATGCCCACCTTGGTCTCCCGGAGTTATGGTTAGGCTCTTAAAGTCTCTCTTAGGTCCCCCCCGGGTTCTGTAACTGCAACCATTTTCCCAGACTGCTTTATGGGAATAGATCTACCACAGAGGAAAAAAAAAAAAAAGAAAGAAAGAAAGAAAAAGAAAGCAAAAGAGCTGATGAGCACAGTGTAAATTTCATATGAAATAAACAAATAAGCACACACACACACACACACACACACACACACGCACAGAGATATAGAGGGTGCCAAAAATGGTACACGCATTTTAGAAAAAGAAAAAATTGTATTACAATTGTAATACTCAATACATACTAATAACACGAGATGAATACAAGCCACGTTGAACACCTCTTGTAATTGCAGAAGTCAAATGTGACTTTAGTATTATTAATTTAAACCATTTCTTCCTTTCTTTTTATGTGTATACATTGTTTATGTGGCAACCTTTGTATATATACATATATACACAGTACACTCTTCCTATAAAATAAATAAATGCATATACACATGAGATTTGTGTGTGTGTTAATCTGACCATCCAGTACAAACTGTCTTACAAATTTATAACTCGATTTCTAACACACAGAAAGCCTACTGGCATGGCAGATTAAACGGTGGAGAGTTGAGCCATCATTGTTAGAAATGTATTGTTCAGGCTGTTTGCTAATTTATGGATGCAGAAGCGGAGGTGGAATCAGATTCGGTTGAAGAATAAATTGGAATATTTTGGTGTATTTCTTTAAAAAAAAAAAAAAACACTTTAAAGCCTATGTATTAAAATGACACAGTTTTAAATAGGGGTCTCTTTTTCTAAACAAAAGATATGCAAATTGCAATTCAAGATTTATATTATGATAAAAACTGAAATACAAAAGAGTCATTATCCTGCAAAATGTAAAAGTACATTGCTTCATGAGTCTATAATGGTATAATGGGATGTTGATGTAGTAAGAGGTGTCAGAAGGGAGACAATGACCTTAAAATTTTAAGTCAGAAACATTAGAATTGAACACTAAGTATCTACCTACCCACCTAACTACCCATCTATCTATTGAATACTGCATATTTTGCAATTTTGAGATGAGGAATAGTCTATTTTTATCTTCTAATTTTTTAGCCATAATAGGGGATAAATGGGGGGGGGGAAGGTTGGAAAATTACTTTTCACATAACCATTCCAACTCTGAAATTGGATAAAGATTTACTTTGAATTTTAGGTTTATAGGACTATTTATCATAAAAATCAGCCGTGTGTTGTGAAGCTTGGAGACCTTTCCTGGCCTAGCCACAGGGCAAGCGCCTTAACATCAAATGTCAGTGAGTCCAATGCTCCCACCTTGGGAAGGACTTGCAGTTACTTTGAAGGGACTCTCAATTTTTCATATGCTAGGAGTAATTTCCAGTTGGTCATTGTGTGTCCCTGAAGGAGGCTCGGTCAACTTAAGGAGACTGTATCAGAACACAATAGGTTTACTTATCTAAGACTGTAGAGAAATTGTAGAAAAGTGGTATTTAGAGTTGAGGTTATTCTACTGGCTTGTCCTAGGAAATAGAGAGGTACACATGTGAATGTGTGTGCTTGCGCGGCTCCAAGGGAGACACAGTGCAAGAAGTCGAGTGACATCCCACATGTGGAGCAGATGTACAGGACTGTCCCCACTGCTAAACAGAGCAGAATGCCTGCTTCAGCTTTTGGGGCAGAAATTTATATACTTGCTTCCCTATTTGATCTTAACTTAAACAAAGGACGTTGGTCTCAAAAACCACTAGATTTCAGGGCAAGAGCTCTGCCTTATTTCTGAAAGGCAGGAGAATTGTTACACTTCAGAAATGAGATGGTTGCATGGTTTGGAAATTTCCTAAATGTTTATTTATTGTTTTAGTGAGCCAAGCCCTCATTTTCTTGTTTCTGAGTGTGCAACGAATTGCACTGAAAGTTGTAGGCAGAAGGATCTGACTTTCATACAAATGTCAGAACCTCGGCAAAGTAGTTCCCAGAACTTCAGGACAAACCCAAACAAGCCAGGGGCTGCAAACAAGGCCTCAGAAAACACTCTCAGACCAAAGTCCTGAGATTTTCCAGTTCAGAAAGTTGCTGAGGGTCCTCTGTCAGGGCGAGCTCATGGTTTATGATTTTTGAGCCTGTGAAAATCCTGCTTTCTATTTCATCTTGACTTAATGCCATTAGTCTTCCTTCACAGAAACCTGCGTGTTCATTTTCTAATCTATCTAGATGATACGCTGACAGTATTTCCCCTGATCAAGACTTTACCATTTATATCTCTGCCTCTGTTAATCATCTTCAGAAATGAGATTTATAGTAAAAAGGATTAAATCAATTCTGAGTACTTCCAAATTTCTGAGATTTCAGGGATTCTTGATGAACACAGAAACCATGGCCCCTCGGAGAGGCTTTCTGAAGAAGATCTTTCTTGCCTTTGTGAGCTGACCTTTCAGAGGTAGCCGCCTCTCTGTGGATCGTAGCAAGTCAACTTCTCCATGTTTTGTTTGGCAACCACACCACAGCAGCTGCCCTCTGAGCAATTCGAGCTATTTTTGATTGGAAATAGATTAGTAAGCTATCAATTCTCTTCTTCTTTCTTCCCCATCTTTCCTTCTTTCTCTTCTTCCTAGACCTAAGATGAGTACCCTTAGGAAAGGTGTCAGCCTATTTCAATTTAGTATTTATCTTTTAAGTTTCTCATCATGGGATAAAGTATGACATTTTTAGAAGGTGAGATCGAAGAGAAAAATTGCACCCATCCAAACTAAATTACAGCTTATTTTCTTCCTTTCTAATTTTGCTAATCTCCAACTGACTTCAAATAACATCACAACTTTGCATCAGGCTTTGGGCATGGCCAGGAGATTTCACAAATAGGATCACTTTCCTTCTCTTCCTTCCTTCTCTCAGTCATTTTTCCTGATTTATTATCACTATTTTGCCTCATTGAAAAGATTTTTGCATCCTCTTTTAGAACCCTGTATCTCTTCTTTTCCATTTTCTCAGGACCAAGTACAGGGAGAGAAAAGACAGTGACCATGGTGACTTATCCTAGAACATGTGTCCAGGTGACCAGACTCAGTAGCTTTAAATTCCACTGAACCACTTACCCCCTACAGCTGTGCTAAGCTAGCTTCTCTGTCATTTCCCCTGCTGTCTGCTCTAGTCTAGAGAATGCCTGAGCAATAACTCTATGGTTTGGTTTCCTATGTCTGGCCCTGTACCCATCCCCTCAGTCTAAGCAGACATTTTGGCTTCCCCACCCTCACTATTATTACTACATAGATTTCAGGTCCTAGGATGCAACCTGTAAATCCACTGCATTCCAACCTTTTTGGACCACTTGGGGCAGTTATCAGGGGTACAGTAAACCTGTGTTCTCAGAATCTCTCCTTCCCCAGTACCATCCTACTTTCTTACTATAGGGCTTTCCACAGCCCCTAGGTTTGGAGGGAGGGGGGCAATGTGTCAAACAGTTTTGCCTCAATTCCAAATATCTTCTTTTAACTTGGCAATCTGGCCCATGTCTGTATGTTCTAAAGTCACAGTGCCATCTCTCCATTTCCCTGGTGAAGGCTAAATGTTTGAGTAGCATTTGTGTCCTATACACAGACAGATTTCAGTTCCCAGGATCCAGAGAAAAGAAGTATATTTCTTTAGGTAAGTACACTTGGGGTGGTAAAAGCACCCTGTCATTCTTTGGACCAAGATAGTCTGGTGACCTGCATACTCTCAGCTCTCCTGTCACTCTTCCCTCTGCTAAGAGGGAGAAGTTCTACCCATACTGACAATACTTCAAGATAATGAAAATGTACAAAGGAATTATAGAAGTAATAGTTAGCAAACTTTACTCTTCTATTTGTGGATAATAAGTGATTTAGCAAGTAGGAGATTAATAAATATTACAAACTCATGGTTTCAGGGACCCGGTGAGTCAGACCAGAACCCTGAATGTTCACCACCATCCACATTCATGTGAAGCATCTGCTGTACACACAGGACACTCTATAATCTAATGAAGACACAGCATGTTATAAAAGATGACAAATGTTATAAAAGACCATTCTTCCTCTCCAGGGGCTTAGAATGATTCTAAAGAGACCACTATAGACTGAAAGGATAGAAACTACCATCTAACAGTGGTTTGCATAGTAACCATTGAAGGTGTTCTAAAGATAGTACAATGCCTTCAATAGATACAGTCAAATAGACCTTAACCAGAGTCACAGCAGCTATGTGGGTAGGAGACCTGGGTAGTCACTTTTGACTTCACACTTGGTGTAATCTTTTACTGGTTCTATCCAGACAGTCTTAATAATTTAATCTTTTAATTTGTGTTTTGGAAGTGAAATCTAAGCATAATGCAGCATGCACTTGAGCAGAGGAGTTCCGGGTAACATGCATGTCCATCTTTCCCAGCTGCCCCATTTGCACACAGCCTTTACAACACTCCATGGGGATAAAATTCTGGAGCACCCACAGTGCATGGGAGTTAAGGGAGATTCAAAGCAAGTACAAAGTAAGTGTCACATCTATGACTGAATAATTTGGGGAGGAAGACACAGGGTAGAGGGGGCACCGGTATCCCCTCGAGGCCCAGGTTTTTTATTCCAGTAGGATTTTCTTCAAAAACAGACCACAGGAAGAAGACATGGAGTTCTAAGAAACACAGACAATCAAGAAACTCTATCGGATTCTTTCCTACTCATGTTACTTCCATGTGTCAACCAATCATTTATACTGGAAATGACAACATGGAAAAAAAGGAAACAATAGGGCGACCCATAGTTCCTTTTCCTTTCAGTCCTTCCTTATGCACTTTATTCACTAGAGAGTGAAAGTAGACTGTTAGTAGAATGTACAAGTGAAACAACAATTGGGTGTGCTTTGAGCAGCATGTTCAGTGTTTGGGGGATAAAGTACATATGCATATTGTGTAAGCTACAAAATACAATTGTACCGTTTCAGGAATATACAACCAGCATTGTAGAATATAAAGGTGAATCATAACGTTCATGCTAAAAGCTTGTTATTTTTCACTTATAATGACATTGAATAAAAAAAAAAAAAAAAAAAAAATACATGACGAGAGAGAACACAGAAGAAAGGGAAAAGCTCTATACTTTGGAACAATTAATGGCATTTGTTTTCTGCTTTTTGAACAGTGGCGTCCAAATATTCATTTTTCACTGAGCCCCACAGATCAAATAGCACTTGCCTAATGATCTTGATGAAAAGGTGGAACCTAGAGAAGCAAACAGCCTCTACAAAAAGTGACATCCTTGTGACTCGAAATGGACTTCCCTGATTTCGTCCACGGATATCAAGATGGAAATGTGAGACTGGGGGTGGTGCCTCATGTCTATAATTCCAGCCCTCTGGAAGGTTGAGGTGGGTGGATCACTTGAGCTCAAGAGTTTGAGACCAGACTGAGCCAGAGCAAGACCCCCATCTCAACTAAAAATAGAAAAACTAGCTAGGCATTGTAGTGGGCACCTATAGTCCCAGCTACTCAAGAGGCTGACGCAGGAGGATCTCTTGAGTCCAAAAGTTTGAGGTAGCTGTGAGCTATGATGACACCACAGCACTCTACCCAGGGTGACAGAGTGATACTCTGTGAAAGGAAGGAAGGAAGGGTGGGAGGGAGATGGAAATGTGAATACTGGATGATATTTGCTCATAGCTATTGTCTATCAATTTTTCAATTTTCTTTTATTGATTCTATGCTTAGAAAGTTAACCTTACTCAAATGTTTGGAAAGTTGTCAATTTTCTTCTCTTCTGCATGCCCTTTAATTTTTGCATACAGTACTCAACTATTAAATCCTCATCTGTTTTTTACCTCAGGGTAAGGCAAGGTCATTTTCAAAATGCTAAATGGCTACTTTAGTTGTCTACTGAGTGATATTAAGACCTCTTGATTTTGATTAGTAAGCTATTTGCAAACATTTCTTTCGATTTCCCTCCTTTTCTATCCCCTCTGGTGCACACTGCTCTTCCCCCTGGGTTCCCACTTCTAGCCCAACCACTGCCTTACTATCTTCTCCACGAAATTTGCCTTTTCAGCCTCCTGAGTTACATACACCACACTTGTCACCATGGGTGATCTTGGACAACCATCTTATTATTCTTATTTCTCCCTTCTCCTGTTAAGAAAAATAGATTTCTCAGGTGTATCCACCTCACGTTAACCACAGATCCATCAACAGAGGGAACTACTTTACTATAAGGTACTATACAAATACAGAGTGTAATTATTAATGTCGTTTTAATTATATCAATAACAGTTCATACTTGTGTAAGGCTTACTCTATGCCAGGCAGTGCTCTAAATTTTTATGTATATTAATTGATTTTTATTCTCACAGCAGCCATTATTAGTATTTCCCATTTCCAGATGAGAAAACCAAGGCACAAAGAGGTTAAGTCACTTTTCAAATAGCTGATAAGTCGTGGAGAGGGAATTCCAACCCAGCAATTCCCTTCTGTTATCTTCCTAAGTAGAAAGACTAAAAAGTCTCATAGTGTCATATGTTAATATGAAATAATACTCATAAATTAACATGCCTTTACAAAAGCTCTACTCCCATATGTCCATGAGGAAGGGGGAAGGCAGGCCGAGGCATCTTCATATCAGCAATTGCCTGCCAGAAACATCCGCCCACTCTTTGCCTCTATGGTTTTGTCTTGTTCTGTTTTGTTTTTTTAATTTTAGAGAACAGATTTCTCTGGGAAGTCAGATTTCGCTTTGATTTTCCACCCGAGACCAGAGCGTGGAGAACCTACAAACCTCTGCTGTCTCCCACAGACGCTGACTCTAGCCGTGACCACCAGCCTACACTGCTGCTCGGTAATGCACTTGGAACTTCCCAGCAGGACCACCCAGAAGCTGCAGCTGGCGCGGAGCACGCGGCCGCCTGGCCTGTTTACACCAGAATGTGAGCGAAGGAAGTGGACAGTACCTGCTTTCCGCTGGCAGCCAAAGCCTGGAATCCCCTGGAAAGACCCAGTGTGTGATCTAGAAATAGGCGTATGTTTTAGGCCCTGTTTTCCAGACTTGGAGGTGTTGCCTTCCCACAGCTGGGGGCAGAAGGCAGCTTCTCCCAGGGTGCTGGTGGCTGCCTCGGGTCCAGCGGAGCCAGCGGGAGCTCTGGAAATGTGGGTCAGACAGACTCCAAATGTGCTGATCTGCAGATAGACCACTTTGAAAGAGCCATTTTCTCATACAAAGACTTTCCGTTGAATCATATCCTAGGCACTATCTCTGGCTTCTCAGAAAGGAACAACGCTGAACTTGTAAGGAAAAACAACGTGTCCTTAAATCCCTTGCCTGTATCTTTTGTGGGCAGCCAAATTCATGCCTGGCCACCACCCCAGGAGGGCATTTGGCAATAGTCACAGCTGAAAGCCTTTCTAACGGGATGAATAACAGTGTCCGGAAGGGCTAAGTTAGGGGGAGCAGGGAGAGATTTACAGGGCTGCTAGCAATGCCTTTCTCACGCGCTCTGGCCAACAGATTTGCCACTGGACAGGTTATCTTACCTCCATGTTTTTGTAAATCAAATCCTTTTTTTACAATTTTGTTTCGGAACTCTTTAGAGGGTCCACTATTTCAAGAATTTCTCTAGCAGATCCTTTTATAAAATAACGAGAAATCATTTCTTAGGACATCTGCTTCCCCAATAAGTTCAGATTTTCAAAGATCAAGTTGCCTTCAATGGAAGGAAGCCTCTATCAACAGCTTTGTCCTTTTGGTTCTGCTCTTTGAACTAGGCTACTCCACACCCTCTGTTTCATGCTGCAAACAGAATCCTGGGAAGGAGAAAGGAGAAATCAACCTGAGAAAGAAATGTCTCAGTGGTTGAGGCTTTTTCTCCACTGCTAGGTGCAGAGTACAGATTCTTTTCAGGTTGATCCAAAAGAGGAAAACAAACTAAACTTTATTGAGTTGGTACCATGTTCCAGGCATTTACTCACACAACAGCCCCATGAGAGAAGGAAATTAGAGAGCATTTAAGGAATGCCCACTACCTACTGAGCACAAAGATAGCAGATACACAGTAAATTTATTTCATTTAGTCTTTATAATTAAAGTTGCCATACTAAGCAAATAAAAATATAGGGCATCTAATTAAATGTGGATTTTAGATAAATGATTTTTTTGGCATAAGTATATCCCAAATATTATTGGAATATACTTATCCTACAAAATATTATTGGGATATACTTATCCTACAAAATATTATTTATCTGAAATTCCTATTAAACTGAGCATTGTGTATTTGACCTGGAAAGCTTATTTATAGCCATTCTCAGATAGAAATTATTGAGAAATAATTGAGAAAACTAAAATTCAGAGACATGAAGAAATTTGCCTGGGATGATAGCTAGTGTCAGGGTTGAGATAACAATCTGGTTCTGTTTGGTTTGAAATCCTATACATCAGCAACTACACCATATGGTCCCCTCTTCTTAGCTAATAAATAGGGTGAGTTTTTATTCATTTAAATAAGCTGCTTCGAGAGAAAGAGCTAATTTCAATTTTAAATACTGAATAATTATTAATGATCCACCTGGTCCAAAATTCCGTATTTGGGGTCTTGAGAAGAAAGGATGCATTACAGAAATAATTTCAGAGCCAGAGCCTGCCCTGATAGAAAAACAAAATGTAGTGGGGAAGATGGACGAGAGAGAGAAGGCAGAGAAGGAAAAAGCAGGGGAGGAAACATTCCATATGTTCCCAGTTGGTCTCAAGTTTTTACACAGGAACGTTCCAGTTGATTCTCCTTTAAAACCTCAAGCCAGCGGTGAGATCCCCTATAGGAAGTGACGAGGGGTGGGGTGCCAGTGAAGGCATCGGATGATCATCCTCAGGGTCTCTGAGGAAGAAGAGCCCTCTGTCTGCTTCTCTGTGGTCTCCCCAGTGCCTCGAGTCCCTTGCTCCAGGTCACACAGTGACTTTCAGGGTCCTACAGTGGTTTTGCTGCCACTCATGGATGATCAGAATGACCTTGGCATAGGTAGGGAGGACAGTACCTCTTTCCTCGCAGCTGTCTGTAGCTGTCACCTTGTGTGAAGATGATCTGGAAAGGTTAGAAAGAAGATAGAATCCAAGATGCAAGTACTAGAAGCAAAACACACATACAGAGAATAATAATAAAGCAATATTTCAGTGCTTCCTTTGGTCAAGCACCGTCTCAGGAGTGTTTTATAAGTATTATTCCCAAACATCACAAGAAAACAGTAAGCCGGTAATTATTCTCTCTCTCTTACAGATAGGAACACTGATGCTCAAAGATCATAAGAGGCATGCCAGAGGTCATGCAGCAAACACGAGGGTCTGTCTGCTCCAAAATCCTGTTCTCATACAGCACTGAGCTACCTCCTCAAAACAAAGGGAATCGGATCCCTTCTTCCCTCCAGACAGGCAGGGACATTTTGCCACTAAACAGCAAGCAGAGAGAGAGAGAGGATGTCTAGGGCCCGAGTGCAAAGAAGCAGGCCTGAATCCAATATAATTCTCTCTTATCTCTTAATTGAAGCCAGGGGTATGTACATGCTACATTCGTAGCTAACATCAAAAATAGAAATCAGCTCTGTGCAAATGTATATCTAATAGTACAGCTTATGGTATAATTCCTTTTCCCTATATCATTTTCCAAAATAGAAAAGATCAGAGAAGAGAAACTTAGAAATGGTCATACAGAAAAAGCTTGTATGTTGATAGTAAGGGCTTTTTAAAAGTTCAAGTTCTGTTTTTGATATGAAAAGGCTTTTAAGAACGCTTTTTATAAAGCATTGTTTATCTGCACGCGTAGTCAATGCTGTCCTTCACTTGGCTCCCCCTGTGCTACAAGGCTCACTTTTCCTTTCTATTTTCCCAGTGGTTAACTTTCTGCTTCTAAAAATTATCCATTAAAATTCTACCAATTTTGTATTTTGGTGAGACAGTATGAGGAAATGCCATCGTGAAATTAGATTTTTTCCTTTGACATCAGGCGCCCCAGTCAGCAATCCAATCCCATGTGTTTCTATTGAGACATTAGGGTTTGATATAATTTGGGGCAGAAAACATTTTAAAAATGAAACAATTGAATTTTCTAGATGGTCTTGGGGACCACTTAGCTTAAGAGAATACACTTCCAAATCAAAAGCCTTTCAATCATTTAAAATATTATTTAGATGATATTTGCTCTGTGTGTAGTAGCAGTTTGAATTTGTATTGAATGTTTGACCAGCTCATGCAACACATAGATGATGTATGAAATTATTATTTCATATTTTTCTGGTGTTTGCATTGCAAGTGACATCTGGCTGACAGGAACTTGGAGAAATGGGATATGAAGTGAATGCTGCAGTTACCACAAGCATCGTATTTATCAAAAGGTTTAAGGTTGGTCTGTCTTTGTTTAACATGTGAAATTTGGAATAGTGAGAAGCTCCAGGTTTTGGCCTTACTTGCACTTGTTAACTGTGCTGTTTAGTAAAAGAACAAATGCTGATTGTATTAAATGTTCTGCTCGTGAAACTAAATATTACCCTAATCTGACACCCTAATTTTAAAGGAACAAACTAGATTTGGTATCATTTCCATACGTTTTGCCTACAGTAGAAAAATTTACAGATTTCACGTCAGAAAAGCACGCGTACTAAACGCTGTTGTTCCTCATTACTCAGAAAAGGCAATGCGGGAGGGAGAAAAAGCTCAACTGCATTTTAAATTTTATTTTCTAATTTGTAAATGTGTAAAATGGAAGTAAGACATGTGAAAACATGTACTACATTGTTTGCGAGCTCTGATTCTACCGCCATCCACACACACAAATACGCACGTTCTCTTGGTCTCCCTTCTCTTGGAAGCGGTGGTGCAAATTATTAATTCATTCATGAGGAATATCATTAACAAAGGCTTATGACCTACTGTGGATTGTGGACTAGTCAGGTGCTGGGGAGATGGAGAGAGGTAAGACACTCCCTGCTTTTAGGAAACTTATAGGCAGGTATCAGGAGAGGTGAATAGGAAATAACTACATGCAAGTTAGGGCTATAGTTCCATGAAAAAAATATAGAAATCATGGACAGAGGGGAGCAAAATGGTGACAGTGGTTCATCTACCACAGAGAGGCAGGGCAACAAGGGAGCAGGGCGGCCACTGCAGAACCCGTCCAGTGCTGATATCAGGTAAGACTCATTTTTTGAAACTTGAACATTTCAGAAAAATAGAAAGATGGTGAAAATCATCCTTGTTCTTATCACTGAAAGGCAAATAATACAAACATTTCCCTCCAGTGTCTTCTCAATAACTATTTTGTTTTCTAGTTTTGAAAGTACTGTGATAACACTTCAAGTACACGGCACATATTCTTAAAGAAATACTTTAAAAGAACCCCTTGCAACATTATTGAATGCATTTCCATGTTATTTACAACTCTTCCTACACATGGTTATTAATGATTGTGCAATAGTCCAACTGATACTTAGTACTGCAAATTAGTCATTACCCTTTCAGGATATTTCCTTTGCTGTCTGTCTCCCTGGACCGACCATAAATTGGTGACTTCTAAGTAAAAGGAGTTCAGGAGGCAAAGCTAAATCTCCAATGGTGGGATTCCTGGCATGGGAATAAGATAGAGAAAGGGTTACATTGATTTAGCATCCGGTACTGTCCTTTGTACTTTACACATGCTATTTTGTTTATTACCGTAGAAATCCTGATTCAAGTGTGGTATAGTGAATCAAGACTGTGAATTCCCCAGGAGTTGAGCTCCAGTTTAATTCCCAACTTCTTCAGACTTATGATTTCCAAAATTTAGTTAATCTGTCTTCCCTCAGCTTCCTCATTTATGAATTGGGGGACTACTTGTTCATTTATTTATTCATTAGCTCATTTATGTACGGGGCATCGTAGTAAGCACAGGGGACCTAAGATGACGCTGTCTCACAGGAGCTTGTAACCTTGTTACAGAGTCAGTCTTATGGGTCCAACAGATCCAGGGAAACACGTTTCTTTTCTGATAGAGGAGCATTTGTTCTGGATCTTAAATGATGGGGAACAGGTTTTAAACTGTTGTTCTTCAACCATGGTGTTCTTCTGTTAATTAATCAATCATACAGGTGCAGCCTTGTACCCATTTGTTGTTTTCCCCACCCTAGAGAAGCTGACCAGCTAGTGTGAGTCCTAATGTTTAGGAAAATGTAGCTTGTAGTTTCATAGATTAACACACTGACTTATTTCAGAAGTGATTGTGCTGGCCCTGAGATTAGTTTCTACCAGAGTCCTTCCAGCTTTGTGAGCAGAGGGCCCTGTTGCTCCATCAATGGCCACCTTTTGACATTGCTTTTTTTTTAAACTTCATTAATCTGAATAACTGGGCTTTCCAAATGGTCTTAAGCAATGTACAGACATACTCTGTAATCAGATTTGGGTCTGCACATATTAAGTTTCTCCCTGCTAAAAATTCCCAAATGTAAAATTAAAGCCAGAATACTCAGACCTAATGACAAGTTTTCAAATGTTCATAATTTAGCAATTTAAAATGCTTCAGACACCATTAAAACTGTCATCTGAAACAGAAGGGTACTTTTAGCAAGTTTTTGTCTTCCTTTTCTTACTAAAATGTTACTGAAAAGTATATCTGAAGGTTTACCAAATATGGGAAAGTAAATACATTTGTAGGTTTTATTAGTGAATTCCATTTAAAAATAAAACCATCTATAATTCCCGTTTTCTGTTCTAAACCAATGGTCTATCAGTTAGATACTGCCACAAAAACTGCTGAGTAACAATCTTGCTCCAAAATTAAGGGTCTTGAAACAATAACTGTGTATCTTTGAGGGCAGACTTGACTGGGCTCTGGCTTGCCCAGACTGGTCACCAGCTAGTGCTGGGTGTATTTCAGGTGTCTCTTATCCTATTCTGGGGAGCTTGGGTAGGTCAGGCACATCTTTCTCATGGTGGCAGAGTCACCAAACACCAAGTCTAACCACTTTTCAAACCTCTACTTGCATTACAACTGGTGACATCCCACTGGCTAACGCACACCGTTTAGCCCCTTCCAGAGTCAAGTTTGGAGAAGGCCCTGCATAGTGACATGGCAAACAGCACAAAAGTGTGGAAGAATGGGGCCGTCAATGCAGCCACCCTAAATGACCACAGCATTTTTCTCCAAAGACAAAATAAGGTCTGCATTTTCATCTTTTCTAAATTTGATTTAGGTTTTTTATTTTTAAATTTTACCACATATATTTAAAGCCTCCTATATTCTGGGCACTGACTTTTGACCACTTTATCTTCCTACAGATCTACAAATACATTTCAATACCCTTACTATGCATATGAAGAGACTGTGGCTCAGCGATGTTGGATGTGTTCAGGCTGTTGTGGCTGGTCAAGGGCAAAGTCCAGAGTGCATCCTATCTGTGGATTCTGGGCCTTGGCATCTGTCCTTTCTACTATGAAACGCTGCCTGTATATAAAATTTCAATTGCAAAATTTAAGACTACAAAGGGATTTAAAGCTTATCTAATCTCCTTATTTTGTAGATGAAACAATTGAGCCCCAGAAAGATGATTTTCCATATTTTTATCTTACTAATTAATTAACCCAAGTGTCCTGATTGTCCATTTTTTTTTTCTGTAATTGTATGTTTTTGACATTGGACACACCTTTACTGAACACTTGCTTTGCACTGAACCCTGTGTTGATCCAGTCCTGTGTTACTAAAAACACACCCCAATTATAAAAATGAAGAGAAATAGAAAGTCATGTCAGCACCTACTATGTGTCACAATGAGTGTCTGTGTTTTCTTAACGTTTACTAAAACTGAGATTCTGAGCCCCTGCAGCAACCTATTCCTGCTGAAGTACAGGGCAGATTTTCTCTTAAGCTCTGACCACATTCCACATGCCATAAAGGTCAAGCTGGTCTAGGAGGCTGCAGGCACTGTTGCAGGCAGCCCGAGTCTCCCTGAAGCAGAGAGTGGCATCCAGCTCATCCTGGCAGCTGTGGAACGATGCTGAAATTGCACAGCTGCCAGGCACCCCCCGAATTAGAGCTGACCATGATATGGATTCTGCAAACCATTCCAATAGACTTCCTCTTTTGGAGAGTTCAGAGAGGGAAAAAGGAGAAAACAATAAAATTTGCAGCCCTCCCTCTGAGATCTTTTACATGCAGCCTCCATGCTGTCCCCAGCACTGAGTCATTATCCCTAGGGGGTCCTACAGGGCTCAGACTGACGAAAAACAAGTGAAATACATCTTAGAGCTGGCTGCTTTCATGGGATCAGAATCTGCCTCCCCATGGTGCTGGGTCCATTATATCAGACTAGGGTGGAGGAAGCGGGGGTGGGGGGGACGGGGTGGGGGGGGTGAAACTCGAGGCAACTCGGGCTGGTGTGGGAGCCATTGGGGCAAGTCCAGTGGCAGTTCCTTCTCAAGAAAGTGCTCTCCACCAAGGCCAGGCCTGGCACACAGAAGGTGCTCCATAAACGTTTGTGGAATGAATGGTGATTGAATTAATGACTGTCTCCCCTAGTTCTTTTGCTTGTCTAGTTGGGTTTCACTTGATCTTGGAGAAAACTTGTTTGCTCAAGGACTTGGCGTTGCACAGAGATTTATGCTTTGGGGTTTATATTCAATCATCCAACCAGTATGTTTGAGTGTTTATTTGTGTTCCCAGCACTGAGGACAGGATGGTTTGTAAAACCATATGTAATTGTTACTCCTGTGCAGTTTGTGGTCTAATGAGATAAGTGAGACCTGGGCTTTGAATCCTTCCTCTACCACTTACTAGCTCTTTGACTGAAGATGAGTTATTTATAGCTTTATGCCTCAGTTTCCTGATATGTAAAAAAGTATAATAATAGTATTCAAACTTTCATATATATTAAGCACTGAGAATATTATCTGGCATTTAAGCACTAAATAAACACCTCATATGTTGCTGTGAGATTAGATGTAAAAATGCATATAAAGGGCTGATAGTGATATGGGCACATATCAAGAACTTCATAAATGGTAGATATTACTATTACCTGTCATAGGTAGCTTTAAACTTGATGTGGAACAGGTGGGAAGTGAACTGGAGGAAGAGTTGCTCATACAACTAAAAATCTAATCTATTTTCTTATTCTCAGGCAGATACTTTGAGCAATGCAATGTACACAAACCTTTATAACCCTTTGGGGGATGAATTTAAGAAGAGAAAGTTCCTGTATCCCTAAATTCCTAGACATTGAAACTCACTATTTCAGATTCACCCCCATCTTGTGGCCACAATTATTTCACCTGGCCCTGCCAAAATACAAAACTGGAGGGAATTTCCCAAAAAGATGAGGGGAAGATGCCAGGCCAGCCAGGGCACTTCTGTGGGAGTGGGAGTGGCCACTCCAGTCCAGTCTTGAGAGATTCTTCCCCATCTCAGAGCCTGTCACCATCTGTAGAATGACGGATTTTCCTTCACACTTGTGCTACTTTCCTCTATCAAGTGTTTCTTGCTCAGTGTTGCTCTATTCCTTTGGATCCAGTGAAACCTTCAGAGATCCGCCATTAATCATTCTTAATTTTATTCCCTTCTTCCTTTCCCACTGGACTTGTTCTAGTGCCTCTCCTTCTGTACGTAATCACTCCAGCCTGTTTTTTCTCCTTCTCTGTGGGTTTCTTCCTCCATTTGAATAGCTCCCCCATCAGCAGCATCATCGAGACTCCAGATAAGTAGATGTACAAGTGCCTCTGCACTTGAAGCTTCCCGTCTGGGTAAATCCTCATCCTCTCACTGAAGCACATCTATGAGTTAAGTTTCCACGGCCCTCTTCAGCCGTGGAGGAGCGTCTGCTCCCGCCTCCCTCCCATCAGACAGCAGCGAATGTGGCACATGCAGAATCACACTCAGGTGCCCAAATGGTCCCACCTCTACCTGTCACCCAGCACACATCTGTGTTGGCAGAACGGGAGAGTAGTGATTGGGACAGGAGGAGGGGGAGGAAGGGAGACAGTAACAACCTCTTTAGAACCACATCCTCCAAGGGCGACTTAAGTAACAGTTAGTACAAGTAAGAAAAGTTACTGTAAATTCAATTCCGCAGGATTGTTCTCTGTTTTCACAAACCAGGAGGAAAAAAGGGGGAGGGGGGGCCTTAGGCTGAAGTGGGAGAGAGTTTTGCTAAACTTAAAGAAGAACCACTCGACAGAGGAGATGGATAAACCCAGAAACAAGACCAAGTAAGTTCCCGAGAGCTGGATTATAAAATGAAACATAACAATTTATTTTGAATGGTTTAGAGAGAGACTTTCCTGGAGATGAGGTTGGGAGTGGGGTGGAGTTGGACCAGACAGATACGTATAATCTTGGAACTGGAAGGGACGTTCAGGGCTCAACCATCTGTTTCACAGAAGAGGCACAGAATAAATTTGCCTGGGGTTACAAGGCTAGTTAGCATTTGATATTCCACACTTCCTAACTCCAAGTCCAGTGCTCTTCTGATAGCCCCAATTTAATGTAGGGACTGTGTCCCACTTTGAGATATTTAAGGAGGGAGGAAGGGAAGGAGAAAAGAGGATTAAAACAAACAAACAGGAATGACGATGGTGGGTTTGCCGGTACGGATTCTGGTGAATCCAGGATGGTGTAAAAAATAATCTCTCTGGGAAGAAGAGTTACCAGGTAACCCTTCACCCCAAATCTGAATGCTAAGCCGGCGAGTGCCTGCGAAGACTTGCAGTTATGACTTCATTTTGTTGCTTACAGGACTAGTTGCACAGGCAGAGACAGAGCGATGCTGATCAGCGACACTTACCATTTGCTCCTCCAAACACATTCTGTAGGAAGGCGTGGGATTTCACAGCAGTGAGAGCAAAACTATTCACAGCGGTACCATATGCTCCCCACCATCAGGAGCGGCGGTACTGGTCACTGGACTTGGCAGGCAAAGCAACTGAATGGAAATTCTGAAGACCACAGTAGGAGTTTTCTCTTTGTGGGTTTTGGATGGTAAAATCTTCAATCTGTTCCACAGGCAGAAATCAGAGTGAAAAATAATTCCACACAAATCGTGTGTGTATGTGTGTGTGTGCATGTGTGGATGAAACAGTGTGACTACGTGTCACTCCCAGAAGAGTTCAGGGCGTTATCTTCCACACTGTCCCATAGAGGTAGGAGGTCACATGCCGAATACAAGGAGGGAAAGGAGAAAGTGGAAGATGGAGACGGATTATTTTTAGTATCAATTCCATGTTTTCTGCTTCTTTCTTTAAGAAAAAAGTCAGATTGAGAAGAATTTCCCAAATGCCAAGACCATTTAATAGCAAAATTACAACCAACAATAAATGCAGCACTTTTTAAAGCTTGTCCTTTCTCTGTTATTAACTTTGTTCTTTCAGTTGTGCCAGAGAAAGCACAAGAGATAGAAATTGGCAGAAATATGGGTCTGAAGAACAGAAATTCAACTCGAATGAAAATACCATGAAAACCTCTAGTAAGAAAAAAAGAAGTCTTTTGTGTAATAGCACAACTCTCATCATCAAGAAAAGATTTATTTGAATTAAAAGTAAAATTTAGGACAACCTATTATCTAATCCTTACTAATTCTGTGCACGTATGGGGTATTTTCTATTTCCAAAGTGGTTTGCAATCATTAGTTAATCCACTCAGCATGCTTCATCTAAATTGTGTTATATGCATAGAACAGATAAGGAAGAGATGTTGGGAACAGACAGCATGACCCAGCAGGCTGAGTAATGGACTAGGAACTCAGAGCTGAGAGTTCTCTTCTCAACCAATCAGTGCCACTACTGTGGGAGTCCTGCCTCTACCCACAGGACTCTAAGAGGTAGATTCAAGTTGTTTCAAAAACACATACAAATATTGCATAAAATTCCTTTCCCAGTAATTGAGGCCATTTACATTTTCTATGAAGTCCCCTTCGCATTACATAGGCCCAGTCTCAATGTTCTCTGTAAGAAAAATCTACAGTATTTTGAAAAGGCCAGTATTTCTGCAAATATCTGCATTGAGAGGCAGCACGATGGTTCATCAAGACATGTAGACATTCTCCGATGTCCTTTTTAACATGTGGAAACTGTCTGCAGAGTTTAAAAGCACTGGGATAAATCAGTGGTATAATTTCCTTCTCTTTTCTTTCCTTTTTGGTCACCGATAATACTAGTCTATATTGTTATCTGAGGTTTGCCAACTTCAATTTTTCTCTTGGGAAGGAAAATTCTCTAAGCAAGATGTTGCTTTTAAGTGTTCTAAAATGTAATTTTTTTCAAGCATGAACCAAATGCTGGTGCCCAGCAGAGCTTGTCCACATCATGTCTGGATTCCAATTGCATAGCTTTTCCTTTATTTTCGTTTGTTTGCTCCCTCCCTATCCAAGCACATTAATTTGTGGTTCAGATAATGTATTCCATATGTTTAATTAGCCATTACATGAAACGTAGGAAGGTGGCACTTTTCAAATGCATTCTCCATTTCTCCCAGCTTCCTGCCTGTTAACTCACGATCTCTGATGGTGTGTGTTTGTGTTTGTCTAATTCTTCTCACAATAAAGAGTCTGTCTGGACTAAACATCATCAAACTGCTTGAAGTTTTAGATTTTCTCCACATAATAAAATTTAGTTTGCTCTATAGACAGATGAAATTAATTCCTCCCTACCTTATATAATATGTATAATGTAGTCATTGCTCTATAAGTGAATACTCATAATAAAATAGTACCAAAGAGTTTCCTTTTATAAAGTTTCTGAATTTTTTAAATTACATTTAAATGTTCATAAATCCACCCCCACCCCATTTCTTCTCTATTTCCTTGGTGAGATTGTAATTTCCTAAAAAATGTCTAATTTGTCTTAACTGTGTTCTCCTGATGTCAAGCAAACAACCAGCCCTTCATTTGGAGTCTATTCAGAAATTCTTTACTTAACGTCAATTGATTAACAGCAATAATTGCCCTTGAAACACCCCCACAGAGTCATGGTCAGCCTCAGGGTGATTCACTATGGCGTCACTGGGGGAGATGATGAAGCCCAGGGCTGTGATGGTGCCAGTTCATGCCTTTCCAGTGAGAAAGCATTCAGGTTACACAGAGCGTTAATCTGGCCACAAAATGGGAGACGGCTCAGTCTGCCTGGAATGTCTGGCTGCTGGTTGGCAGACGCAGCCCTTTCTTCACCTTGGACCTGCTGGGCTAAGGATGCTTTCATAGTAATTTTCCAATGTCTTCCTTGATCAGTAGACTGCAGCATTTTATCATTTTGCAGATTTTGTTTTCTTCATGGGTTATTACTTCCACTGAACTGCACTTAACATCTATTAGCTCAGGTCTCCAGAAGATCAAAGTCCCTCTGTATCTGATTATTCTGCTGTGTGCAATTTGTGTCTCCCCCTCACCCCACCTCCCTCCCCACCTACCAAGAAGCCTTGTGTGTTTACAGATTTGGTTTCAGTGTCTTCTCCCAAATCATTTATAGACATAAAAGCATCATAAAGAGGGCATTGTGTCTCTCAGAAGAAAATAAGAGAAAAAACAAAGTGAGGACAGTAATAGTAATTCTGGTATTATTTCTATTTCAATATGAATCTTTTTTAAACTCATATTTAAACATTTTTCTTTTTGAAATGCGGTGGGTGGGGGGAGAAGGATGAAGTGCTAATGTCCTAGCATTACACTGGAGTCATGGAAGTGAAATTCCTGTTGGGATTTATTGTCCTTACTAAATCACTCACTCTCCTTGCCTCCTTTTCTTCCAAACCCTAGTCCTGTCTCCTGACATTTTAGTTAATATTTGCATTGTCTTTTTTGGTAACCTGTTCACCATGCCAACATTCCATTCATTTTATGTTTCACTGTTAACCTTAATGACTAGGTTCTGATGGAGGATTTTATTCCCTTTCTGAACTTTCAGTAAATAATCATCATCCTCTAAAACTGGTCTCACAGCTGTGATGTACCAAAGCTTCTCTATCAGATGGGTCGACCCACTCTCAACAATTGGCCAAAGCTGGTGTGATTGGGGCATTTGTGCTGGCCCAAAAAGGAATATTTTTAGAAGCTACCTAAGAAGAACAGCATGCATCTATCAACAGACACAAAGTGGGTGCTTTTGAGTTGAGACGGGTATTAGAAACTCAAACTACGTCTGGCAGCTGAAAAAATTAACTCTAAGGAGATTTGAATCTGAAGAGATTATTGAAATAAAGACCTGGAGCCTTTTTTTGCAAGGATATTTTCTTGTCAGAAATACTCAACACCATTCTCCATGGTGAATAAAAAAAGCCAAAGCAAGAGGGAAGATGAGAGAGAGGGAGTGGGAATGAGAAAGCAAACCAGAGCAGGACTTCTCAAACTTGAATCTCTATACAATTCACTCGGGGATCTTGTTAAAATGCAGACTCTGATCCAGTCGGTCTGGGGTGGGACCTGACAGTCTAAAATGCTCCCAGTGATCCAGATCCAGTTGCTGCTGGTCCTGGGACCACACCTTAGTAAAGAGTGAGACACCGCAGGAGGCCCTCACTCTACCTGGCACATCTCATCCCTTGGTGAGATGCTGGTCTCTAAGGAAGGATGAGGAAGGCTCCCAGAACAATGGCTCCCAAATGTTGTTCCATGCTATAATTCCCTAGGAGATTTGAAAATTCCCGATGCCCAGGCCACACCCCATTGACTTAAATCAGAATCTCTAGGAATGGGAACCAGGAAAGCAGAAGTTTAAAAAAATTCTCCAGCTGATTCCAATGTACAGCCATGTTTGAGAACCAACAGCAGAGAAATAACATTAACTGGAATAAAAACAACAGCCAACACAGGGTGGCTGCTTCTAGTCAAGTGCCTGGCATTGTGAGAGAGGGATATTTTTTATTGAATCATCATGATAAATTCCATTTACAGACCAGGAAAATGAGGCAGAGATTATGTAATTGCCCCCAGGTAATAGCTGGTAGAGGGGATATTAGAAGACAAAATGAACAACATGCTCTGGGAGAAGGCATGGGACAGAGGGGGCAATTTGCTGTTTAATCACATTTGTGTAGGAATCCAAGGTTTTCTGCTGTTTGTATGTATCACTTTAACCAACAGTTCAGTGGTGCCATGTTAAAAATGCAATCCCCTTTCTTATACCCACCCCCCTGAAAGACCTAATGCTGCCTTCCTGGGTCATTCATTGCCTTTTCTCACCTTGGGCATGCCAGTAAGGCCCTGCCATAGAGTCAACGTTAATTGCTCTCAATTGCTGGCTCCTGGGGCTGACTTGACTTCAGGTGGCTAAGCTTCGTCTCATTGCAGAGTCCTCTGGGCTCTCTTGCCCCTAACTGGGCAGCAGGGGGAGCTATGACTACCAAGAAAATCAGCCTTGAACTGCCCCTACATAATGCAGTGTTAAAAGAAATTGATCCTACCAGGTCTTCACCCCAGAGCTAATGCCTACTGCTGCAGACCCCAGAGGTTGGGCTCTCATGGGACCCAGAGAGGAAAGGCAGCTGAGAGGTGCCACAGGGATAAATAGTCAGTGCAAAGTAGTTTATCAGTTCAGAAAGAAGCCACAGAGAGTAAATTGCACTCTTCCTGAAGGATATTTCTCACTTGTAAAATACCAAGCAACTCTTATAAATTGTGTGAATTGCAAACACAAGCTCTCTTTTTAAACTCTCACCAATGACTTGAATGGAAAATTTTCTAACAGCCCTAAATTTTTCCAGCTTTAAATGGGTATTTTATTTGCCAGGTCCATAAGTATTCATTTAACTTAGGTTGTACCTGTGTAAGAGGACGCAGGGTTGGCTGAGTAGTAAGGAATTCCTAAGACATTATCATGTTCTAATAGTTTGAGGGAAATTTGAAAAATTCTAGAGAGATAAAATTCTCCTTAAATTTACTACAAAGCAGCGTGCCAGTTTACCCTCAGCCATATACCTGGAGAGGCTGCTTCTCATGCCTGAGAGGATTTTCAAAATTGCTGTAGCTAGACCATGATGTTTTCTGAGGAGATCAAGATAAGTTAACTACAATCACATTAAGACATGTAAGTATGGCTGGAAGTTAACTATGTCAGCTCATTCCATAAGAAACCTGGCTCCCCCAGCTACTTTGAACTGTGCCCTCACCCCACTCTCTGTCCTCCATCCTCACTCACGTGAGAGATCACAGAGGAGGGTTGATGACTATTCAAAGCCATTTTCCATTCACAATAAGAATCTCTTTAGAAGGCCTGCTCTAGCCTTGCTTCTTGGGGGGCTATCTCTGGGAGGAAGTGAAGGATGATGAAATCAGAACTCCCTTAAACAGATTTTGGTAACCATTATGCTATGGGCTTGAAATGTGTTGCCTGGAGTTGATGAAGCTCTTGGAAAATTGACATGTGGACTTTATGAGAGGGGCATCATGGTTCTCTGTGATAGATTTTCAAAGTATGAGCTATGCAGCTTTGAGTAACTGGAGCATGTGCTATCAGTGTGATGTAAAAATATGTTCAGTGCTTATTAACCTTGATTTTACTCACTATATTGTTCATGCATGTGTCCTAATTGTGTGTGTGCTTGCTTATCTCCTCCTAAATGCACTCAATCTAGTAAAGGAACTGGGCTATTGCACTGCAAGCAGACAGATTAATAGTGGCATAAATACACACAAAAATACACAGACAAGGCTTCGATCTGTAGTTGGAGCCTGTCTGGTAATTCTCCTGTGTTCTGTGTCCTTGAAATTGAGGTGCCAGTTAACTTACACTGGCTAAGGAGTCTGCTTCTCTTCCCTGAGCTCTTTCTGATCACCCCTGCCTTACTCTCTCCTGAGTGTTACACGCTCTGCCCAGGTCCCAGGTCTCTCTCTGCTCAGCTGGTATCCTGGGCCAGACTGGAATCTTCAAAAATACATACTATTCTCTCTTCAGGGAAACAACTCATTTCAGAAAGGAGGAAGTGACAATCTTACTCAGGAAGTTGACTTTTTCCAATAGATTTTTTTAATGTTAGTGACTACAAAGGCTTACATAATGGTGTAGGCTCAAAGGAAGGGTAACTTGTCTTTGAGAGCCTTCCCAGCCACAGCCTCAAAAAGCTCACCAGCTTGTGGGATCAGACCCTCAGGAGGTGAGGGGGAAGGGTGGTCAGACCTGGGGGCCATCCCTCCTCTCTAAGAATAGAAACTGCATTTCTACCTGTTTGGTGTGCAGATTTAATAGAAAAAAAAATAGTAAGTGGGCAGTTTTCTCTAATGTCCTAATAGACCTGCCTGAGGCACATAAGCATGAAAAATAAACCTTGTTAAATGATAATCTGAAAAGGAAAATGGAGGCCTTATTCAAATGTGATGGAGAAAACACAAGGGCACACTCCCCGCCTTCCTGTCTTAAGCAGAGGAAGGATCCCTCCGGGGAAGTCATAGAGGATCCAAGTGCATTGGAGGACCTGATATGAGAATTGAGAACCCTTATCCCACCGTACTGACCCCTTTAATTCCTGTGTTCCTAATTGCCAGGTCATTAACTATTTCAAGGGCACCACACAAATATGTAATTTGATTTTTCCTCCTGGGCTTAGTCTCTCCCCTTCATACCCTAGAATACGTAAGTGGGAAGGGTGAGTGATAAACTAGCCTTCTTCAGGAGTTGGCCCCGCTTCATTTGTGCATTTGTATCTTTCACTCTTGTCCGAAGCATGAGCTGTCTACCTGCTAGATAAAGAAATCAGATTTTCCTATAATTAATTCACCTTCTGAGTTGGGCCAAATTTTCACAATTTTGGACCAAAGAAATTACTCAAAAGCTTCCACTAAACTTGATGCGAACTTCCAAATGGAGGCTGTCCTTCCAAATCTCAGCTCCATCCTAACCTTCTGTGCTTCAATCTTAGCACTTCTAGAAGATGCTCTGTTTAGCAGGTGTGCCAGGTGCTGGTGACTTGCTTGTGAGGCAGCTATCCCTGACCCCTTTCATTGTAGAGCCAGGAGAAGCCCACAGCACATCCCCACTCACATCATCAGCCTCCCAGGCATTTGTCAGTGATGCAGCTCTGTTCATGGGAGTCCAGTGCAGTCATGGTACTGCTTCTGAGAAAGTAGTTTACTTCCCGACAAATTGGAGATAAAAGGCTAGTACCAACCCTACTTACTTTCTTCCCAGCATGTTTAGATATGATGCTTGCAGGTATTGCTGCTATCTGGCATCAGGCAATTGCTAAGGATGTCAGAGTGAAAGTGCAGAACAATCTTGGGTCTTCAATGACTTGATTCAGTTGCCATAGCTCCATGAATCTTGTATCAATGTCATGGATTGCCTATGTTAAATAAGCATATATATATATATATGTGTGTGTGTGTGTGTGTGTATCTATAAAAGAAATACTAAGTAGAATAAACATAAAAACAAAATTAAAATTAATACCTCCTTCCCTCCCCAATAAAATTCCTACAAAAATAAACTTCCCTACTGAGTTGCAAGCCCTGTGTAAAGGGACCTACTTACATGACCAATCATGTTGCCATATTCTTATTTTTGCCATTTCCCAGATAAGGCAACTAAAGGCTCGGACCTAAAGCAACTCTACCAAGGTCACACAGTAAGCTGCTAAAAGCTGGGGAAAAGAGCCAAGAGCTCTCTGATCCCAGGCGAGGCCCCCTCTGCTTTGTCTCTCCCCCTTAGGAAAATGTCAAAGGATTTATCAAAAACAGCCTGAAGCTAGATTAGGTATTTTAATACCCAAAGCACTTAATTACTAATACAGTTTAAGGTACATTAACCTAATTGGAAACTTTCTGCATATGGCACAGGTTTTTTTCTCCTCCCCTGAAAGAATTAATGCTATTATTTCCAAACTTTTCTACTGCCTCATTTTTATGTGCTCAGACTGGTTTCCAAAGTTAGAAAGAATGCCATAGCCAAAAACTGACTTGATATTATTTTGTCATATAAAAGAACAACAAATAAAATACAAAATGATAAAATAATGAGAGCAAAAGGAAGCTGGCAGATGCCGTGGTCAGGACGTGTGGCTCCTGATCCTCCTCGACTCCCCTTTCCAAACAGTGCCAGAGCCTGTCTTTTCTCACCAGCTCTCACCATCCCCTGCTGCTTCTTTGGGCTGGGCCCTTACCATTCTCCTCTGGATCACAGTGATGGTCATCTAGTTAGTCTCTTGTCTGGTTCCAATCTTCTCCCATGCTCTACTTGAGGAGATTCTTATAAAATACAAATCAGATCTGTCTACCCCCCACTTAAAACCCTTCAGTGGTTTCCCCACAGCCCTCAGAATAAATTCCAACCCCCTTGACATGACCTTAAACACCCTCCATTACAAGTCTAAGCCTAGTTCTTCCACCCTGGTGCTGTCTCTATGTTCAACTACTTGCAATTCCCCAGACTGACTCTGCTTTTCCTCCATTGTAAACCTTTGCAGAAGCTTCTGGGAACTTCCTCCTTCCTCCTTGTCCTTGCCCTTCCTCTCCCCAATCCCTAAGACAGCTCCTAATCACCTTCCACTGCCCAAGCACCACTTCCTCTGGAGTCCTTCCCTGACTACGTCCTCCCCACACTGGGTTAAATGCCTCTTTTGCACATTCCCACAGTGACCTGGCATAGAGCATTCTAAGATCATGCCTACATTTGCTTACGCCTCTGTGTTCACAGGAGGAACTTGAGAGCAAGAAACATATTTTGCTCACCTTTGTGTCACCAACACCTAACACAATGATGCTTACAAAATTGATACTCAGTAAAAATAATATTAGAATAAATAAAAGAACAAGTGAGTCAACCTTATATCAAGAACTGTGCAAAAGAGGCTGGGCATGGTGGCTCCCATCTATAATCCCAGTGCTCTGGGAGGCCAAGGAGGGTAGATTGCCTGACCCTCAGGAGTTTTAGAACAGCCTGAGCAAGAGTGAGATCCCATCTCTACTAAAAATAGAAAATCTAGCCGAGCGTTGTGGTGAGCACCTATAGTCCCAGCTACTTAGGGGAAGCAAGAGAATCTCCTGAGCCCAAGAGTTTGAGGTTGCCCAGAGCTACGATGCCATGGCACTGTACCCCCCCCCCCAAAGGACTCTGCAAAAGACTAATAGGCAGGTGAGCCACACAATAAAAAAAATTGGGACTAGACAGGATGAGAGGATGACTTTAAAGTCCATGCAGTTGCAGAGAGCTTTGATAACCCCTACACTTAGTGAGAAAAGCATAGGTCTGGCACTTTAGGTTTCCAACAAAATCCAAATGGATGAATGGGCAGAACTGCACACTGACCCACACCTTCTGAGAAGAGATGGCTGTAGGGTATCCTCACAGTCCCCACATGCTGCATGAACATTGAATATGGGGAAGGGGGGTCTCTAGGTTCCTAGTCACACATGCACATTTCTCAGCTTGTCTCTCCCCTTACCCTCCCCACATATCCATCCCTCCTCCCTATTAGTGTCACCACTTTGATGACTTCAGCCACAAAACCAGGCTTGCCTCCAGAGTCCACTTCTTCTTTACAAGCTGGGTAACTTCATAAATTCTTTACACATAGGTAACCTGTAGAAATGAAAGCTGACATTTCATGCTAGAACATTCTCTAGGAAGAAGGACTAAATGGGGAGTTGATGACATTTCTCTGCACTCTTTCCTACTATACCTCATTTACAGTCGTTCACACAGTCTATACCCATGTCCCCTTCAGTCAACGTTGTCTTCAACACAATGGGTGACCTGTGTGGAAATGTCCCTGTCTTAGGACTTTCAGGTTCTATGTCTTTATTGATTACATAAACATAACAGCTGATTAGTCCACCTTGGTTTCTCTCACCATGGTGGCCTGTGGCCATGATAGCCCTGGTAATCTTGCTTCTGAGAGGCTGACCTCAATTTCAGGAAAGATGTCTGTGGCACTTCCAAAAAAAACAGGCAAACAGCCTTGGATAGATGTTATCTGGAAGAGTATTCTGAGCATAAGGGGGGGACTCCACACTACAGTGAGTCAACAGATATTAGAAGTAGGCATGTGTTTGGGACAACCATCCCCTGCACATGTTGAAACTTTCTGTAGCAGCTCTGGATTTGAGTTGTGAGGAGGTAGTCTCCTACCAATATCCCCAAACACTGAGATATAACTCAAATAAATATTTTAAAGTCTTTTGAAAGCAATATAAAATCAAAAAAGTGATAGGAGTGGTCATTCTAGGGAGTACCCCAAGGGGGCGCCGCAGGAGGTCTTGCATTTCCGGGATCCCTAAATGGTCTCTGGAGGTTTAGCACATGCAGGGTGTGATGCTCTGGGCTGCGGATGCTCTGGGCTGCAACCAACAAGGTCTCTGTCTTCTAGGAGATTCCCTTTTAATGCCGGTGATAAGGAATTTACCAAATAAACTCAAATACTAAGTGAAATAATTGCATAAGTGAAACAAGCAAATATAAAGGGAGTCAGGAAAAAGAAATGACTAAGGATCAGGATTACCTAGAAAGCTTTCTGGAGTTCCAACCAGTTGCTCAGATGTTGCAGGAGGGATAGAGCTTCCACAGGACTCAGTAGCTCTCTGCCGCCTGCTACCCACTCTCCTCCACTCAAGGCTGAAGTCTAACCTATTGTCACATTGAAAAATTTTGTGACAGATACTAAAGAACATGTGAAATAATGACCAAATTTTGTGAACATATGTCATGAAATTTGGGGACTCTGGGTTTTCTGTTATCTTTTATTTTTCCATAGAACCAAAATATTACTATAATCCACTGTGAGCTGAGGGAAAGTTCCAGGCCTCTCTCACATGAAGCCTATCTTCTTCTCTTACAGTGTATTTGCAGATGGTGCCCTGGCATCTGGATGTGGTTCTAAGAAGATCACTACATAAGACTATCACATGCAAAAACTACATGCATAATATCCATATGATAAACACCGATCAAGCAAACTTTATCTCTTTGTCCCATAATTTCTTTTTCCTTCTGCTTTCTGTCTGCTTGGTTTTGAGTGTGCAGTGTGCTTCAATGTTTTCACCAACCTCCAGGAGCCCTTTGTATCCAAATCATAAGGCTTTGTTCTTCCTCCCTTGCTGGTGACATGGCCAATTGAGCATGTGTGCCCTCTGACGCCAAATCCTCATCTCACTTTCCTTTTTACTCCCTGGCCCAATTATTTCAAAAGTTTTACCCAATGGCAGAGGATTTCTTCTTAATCTTACCCTGATAATCCTGTGTATGCGAGTGTGTATGGTGTGTGTGTGTGAGAGAGAGAGAATGGGGGATTATAGCCCACTGTTTTATTGTTATTTTAACTGGGATGTAGGACAGGGGTACAAGTTGCCAAAGTAAGGATAGGAAGCCACTACTTTTTGGCATTCTGTTACAAATTGGCTTTCTTCTAGGCTTATGTTGGCAGGATTCTTTTGGGTTGTTTTTCCCACCACTCCCGTCCGTGAGTGCATACATGTTGGACACACATGCCTACACACACACACACACACACACATTCCCTGGACCTGGGAATGGGAATTGAACTAGAAGTGATGGTAAAACCCCATTGTTAGTGAGCATAGTAATGGGAACGCAGGAGGAGCACCATGGCAGCAAATCACAGAACCAAGGAGCCTTCTCTTTGTTGCTCCTTATCCACTCAATGTTTTAATTTCTTCCCCTTCAAAATGGGGCTGGCAATTTAAATGGGACTGCCTCACTGGATACACGAATTGATATAAGTAAAGCACTGAGAAAAGGGCTTGGCACATCATGAGTACTACACAAGTGTTTGGTAAGTAGAGAAAATAAACATGTAAATCAAGAGCCCAGCACATAGTACATCCCCCATATGGCTAGTGAAGAAGTCCTATTCTTAGCTATTGCTTTGAAAATCCCCCGACCCCCCTCAGAAGAGCCTTCAGAGTTCTCTGAGTGAAGAGCAGCAGGGTAATGCTGGCTCCCCATTCACCACCTTCCTCAGGTGCTGAAGCTTTTACAAACCATTCAGGGGATACTTGCACTGAAGCAGGCACAACCTGCATCAAACCTGGGTAGCACCTCCCCATTCTGAAGTTGGGCTCAGGCTTAGGTAATCCCAGCTTATACAAGTATAAAGATACCAAATTTCATGCCGAATTCAACAGACCCATGTGTGGCAAAAATTTTTTGATGGTGACCTACAATAAGAAAACCATTTTCTATTGTGATCTGGTGGTCAAGTACATATGTTTGTGGCAGAGACAAAAGCTTCTTAAGCAGTACCTGTCCTGTAACACACTTGGATACTTCCTCTTTCATTTTTTTAAATACTTCTTATGACCCTTAAATTGATCTCATAGCCCACCAACGGGTTGTAATCAGCAGTTTGACAACCACCAAGTTAGACCAAAACCATCTTTAGGAATGAGCTAATAATAAGAAATGGAATCCTATAAAAGACTCTAAAAGTTCTTTAATGGAAGAAAGATGACTATTGATTTGGGTCTGGGTACCCATGTTTCATTCTCCTTGAGAATTTAAATTACAAAGATATATTCCCAGCTTTAGGTGTGTTTTAAAAAAAAATGCCTTTGCATCATAAAGTAGAAGTTTCCAATAATGACACATTAGGCTGTACTCTGTCTAGAACAATAATTATATTGGGGATTGAGCTGCACATAATGGTCACATTATAAGCAGAACACAGTGAAAACAAGGGCATCAAATGCTTCTCCCCAGCACTGCTCCAGATTTGCAAAAATCTTTGAAATACACTGGTATTTTATATTCGGCGAGATTTTTGACAAGTGATCTCAAAATTGAGGGTCATGGTCTGATTTCTACTGGACAAGTTGCCATGACACTCTGGTTTCCTCTATGACAAATACTAGCAATACCTTACTCTTGTGTATTGCTTGACAATTTAGGAAGTTTTAAGGCATGTTATCTCAATCTCAAACAATTTTGTGAGGATTATTCACAAAATTATTGTGAATATTTTTGGGAGAATTATTTTTGTAGATTGCATTTATGAGTGCAATGTCATTTAACTCTTAACTGTTTCCATTTTCATCATAAAGAGGGATCATGTTGTGGGCTAATAGCGAGAGGCAGAGTAATGTGGCAAGAGCACCTGATTTGGCCTCAAAGACATGAGATAAAAGTTGTGGTGTGCTAATTACCAGGTGTGTGCTCCTAAGAAAGCCTCCTAAGCTCCAGCCTCATGCTGGGTTTTGTGAGTAGAGAGACATAAGCCATTCTCACAAGTGAAAGAATGATGCAGTGGAAAGTAGGCCACTTCCAAGGTCAGGCAGAACTGGCTTCCACACCTGGCTTTCGCATGAACTCTGTCAACTTAGGCAAGTTCTGTAGGCTCTCTCTGTTTATCTTTTCTTTTCTTCATCCATATAACAGGGACTACAGCGACAGACCACTGGCCAATTAGAATGTCTTCCTAATTAATATACTGTACCTGCTTCCAACTGCCTTTAATTTATTCTTCTCACAGTGCCAATTTTAAAATGTGAATCTATGTCACGTTCCTACTTAAAACCTTTCTCAGATTCTCATTGCACTCAAGATAGACCCAAGTCCTTGCCTTTACTTACAAAGCCTGCCCATGTCTCCAGCCTTACTTCATACTACTCTCTCGCCTTCCATTATAAACATGTAGCCACTACTGGTTGTCACTGGGTCTTCTGTGGCTTCAGACAGCCTACCCTTTAGAGTCTATGCACTCTGGTGTTTCTTCCACCTGAAATTGCCTCCCTGTTACAGCCCTAATCCCACTTGCACTCAACCTTTAGACATTCATGTGAATGTCACCATAGTAAGATATTCCTGAATTCTTAGACCCGGTCAGGTCCTCTTGCCCCATGGCATCACGGGAGTCTATTCTTGGTCTTTAGAGTGCTTACCACAGATGACATGGTAAGGTTTATGATTTAAATAACAAATGAGGTCCTCCTACTACAGTTGAAATGTCAGGAGGCCATATGACTCTTTTCTTCTTCTCTATTACCTCAGGGCACAGTTTCTGGAGCTGGACTCTTTTTGTTTGAATCCCTCCAGTTAGGTAACCCTGGAATAGTTATTTTCCTGCTCTGTGTCTCACTTCTCTGTGGAGATACCAAGAGTGTCTGCCTCATAGGGTTAAGTGAGGATAAAATGAGAAAACGTGATAAAATGTCATAGTTCAGCGCTCAACATGGAATAATAGATGCTAGCCATTGTAAGTGATAAATATTGGTTAAACTAAGATACAGATTAGCTAATTACATGGTGTAAAGCATGTTAAGAATCATATAGAAGACCTGGAATAACAGTTGATAATAAATGTTAGTACCATTCTTCTTGCAGTACTAAAGGACTCTCCTAAGAATCTCCTAAGGACACCATTGGAGTTGCCAAAGGAGCTAAAGAAATGTTGAGTTTACAAAATCCCAAGGAAAAGATAAGGAGTGTGTTACTATCCAAGCAGCTGGTCGTTTCTGAGGCAGTTGATCCAACAGACTCTTGGCACTGAGTGTAAATTTGGGTAATAGAGTGTGAGGGGGAAGAGGGCCTGAGGGACCTGAGGGTCTGAGGACCAGTTCAAGGTCTGGATAGCAGGTGAAGGTGGCATCTTGAATGTGAGGACATCCAGGGCAACTGGGGCCTGGTGTTGTTACTGAGGACTTGGGACAAAAATAGTAGAAAGAGCCAGAACCCAACAGACCTTGAAAATAAGAAGAGCACCAAGTTTCTAAGGTAATTAGAAGAACAAGAAGTAAAGATGGTAGAAGTTAGAGTCCCTGGCAGTTCCCATAAGAGAGAAGAAGCTCCTGGTGACAAAAATGTAACTGAAATGAGAAATGAAGAACAAAACCAGTTCTGCCTGGGCCACCAGAAGCAATCCTTTGCAATAGGATTAGCAGCAAGTATGTCCATAAATTTAAAAAATGAACGAATGACTTTCACAGATGCCAAGATGCTGGCACCCTGACAAGGATATAGGGTTTGTCAGCAGAAATTTGGGGTGTTTGGGCAGAAGAGTGTGAGAGATCATAGCTCATCAAGGCAAGATGGGGAAGTGTAGGCGAAGCTGACGCATTGCTGGTAGGGATCAAATATCAATGGCATAGATAACAGCCTTAGTGAGGCAGTCAATACTTAAGTAAGTAAGTAAGTAAATAAATAAATAAATAAATAAATAAATAAATAAATAAATAAGGAAGTTGAGAGTACATGAGAAAAAGAAAAGAGATCTTTGATGTTGCTGTCCAAGGTTCAATGTAAAAGTGCATGTATTCACCTCAACCTAAGAGACTGAAACAGAAGCATAAACACAACACCTCTCTGGACGTGGTAAAATTCACATGTGCTCTCTTGAATCATTCCATCTGGCCATCAACTCCTTACCTCTACCAAGAGCCCACACTGGAGACTTGACTTTTTAAGCAAAGGATACCATTTGGCAGCCAGGAAGGAAGGGGTTAAACAAGTGACGTTTGTGGCACAGCTGGGATCCATTAACAATTATGTTCTTGGGCAGAAACCCAGCAGGAAGCTGAAGAGGGCTGAAGAGGCACTATAGCCTTCAAAAAGCAAAAACTTGATTCTGAAATAAATGAGCTGCCTTTATTCCTCAGCTTTCAGGAAAACTCAAATCCTTCCACCAAGCAGGAAGAGTAGATATTGGTTATGAGTCTATGGCTCTTAATAAAGAAAACAACAAGATGAGGAGAAAGTTAATAATTTTTTGACATATATTGTTAGCAACCACATGAGATAGGGAGTGATGCCGGACTGATGATTTAAAAATCATAGCTGGTGAGCCAACACAATGGATCCTAGTGTCTTCAGTCTTTTGCCTGATGGTTTGGTTTATTTTTTTATAGCAAGAAGTTTGATCTTGGAGACAACTATGTATGGTACTTCAGAGTGATAGCATGTTGCAGTGGCAAGGTTCCAGCTTTTCAGTTTGCTTTCTCCCTGCCTCTGCTCCGCTCACCTTAATGACCCCATCTTCCTGCTGATTTTTATTCTGCCCTTTCTACTCCCACCAGGATCTACACCAACCATTCATGATCCTCTGATATCCTACCATAGAACTGAATTCATGACAAATTTGCATGAAACCTATGGACTACTTTACTTCATGTGGTCTCTCACCAATATTCTGTGTGACTCTTCTGAAAAATTCTAGCCAAGCTTCCTTTTTCCCATGACCTATGATTACTTATGCATTGCAGGTGTCAATGTTCCATCTCTACCATGCTTCCTGATCCAAACTGATCATACTCAGTTTGGCATTTACTGTGTTGTCTTTGAGTCATTCTGTTGTTTCAAACCACTTGATGTCAGAAACATGCATCGTGATTCATTTTTTTCTTGCATATGGCTTACACAGTGCTATTTACACAGTAGACCCTTAAAGGGCAATAAGTCCCTGTACAACTGAACTGAGCACCTCTGCAAGAAAACTGTTCAGGTTACTTTGAAAGGTAATAAGCAGCAAGGAAGCAAAAGGGTATATACAGATGCTGATAAATAAAATAATAGGCCTGGTTAAAAAGTCTTCCCTGAATAGGGCCCTCAAGGAGAATATTATATACCAATTCAAATGGAAGAATACACAGACAACATTCTTTTTGTGGCTTTCATAATATTTAACACAAGGTGGATATGCAAGTGAGTTTCCTTATTTGATCATTATCGTCAGTGGCCAGCATAACATTGGACACAGTAGAGGAACTTGGTCATGAGTCCTGAATGAATGAATGGATGAAAATGATTAGTCAAGGGTCAAGGATAATATTAATAATTGGCTGGATTGGTTAGGGGAATATTTCCCAGATAAATTGTAAAAAATATTAATTAAATGATGAAAAAAGGACACAGTTTGAGGTGTCCCAGAGTGAGACTGCTTAGGCAAAAGTTATGGTTTAAAAATTCATAGGGAAAAAAAGGTGGTAGAAATCATTTTTCTTTTGAAGGAGGAAGCTTAAGGATGATGTGAGAAGAGTGATCATGACCCCAGAGAGTTGTGAGCCCTGAAAAGGTGAATATAAAAAGAGCTTGAAGTATAGAATAATTTAAGTTGGGGAGTCAGACATTTGAGAAGTCATAAGGAAGTTACAATAAGTAGGTGAAGTAACAGGCAAATATAAAAAAAGGACTTGCTTTGGCTAAGTGTTGTTAGAAAGAATCATCCTCTGGGACCTAGAAATATACACATAGAAATATACCACAGAAATATACACGTCTAGAAATATACCATGGAAACATACATTTATGGGATGTTAAAGTAAAGGGGATAAGTCCTTTGGAGGACTGGGAAGACATTTTACTGCCATCATTTGGAAGGTGAAGCCACTGACCTCAAAGCCAAGGAATGTATTACTTAGTCTTCTTAATAATAATAATAATGAACTTCTCCAGAGCTAGCAATGTACAAATGCAAGATGCTTGGACTGAGTTTAAAGTGCACTACAAAGAAGATGGTCCAAATGATGATTGGCCTTGGAAACTAGTGCCAGTGAGACCAGCTTCTAACCAGCCAAAGTCCTCTGACCACTTTTTATGGTGAAATAGAGCTGAAAAGTTCAGATGAAAGGTCTCCTGATGATTAGGTTGTGTCAGGAGCCAAAAACTAGATAAGGCGCCTCATTTCACTAGCACCACAGATCACCCTCACCCTTTACCTCTTTGAAATGGCATTCAAAATTTTATAAGCAGACATCAAGGAGGATGAAACTATGCCAGGTGAGCATCAGTTAATAATCAATGGTTATAATAACCGGAAAGTGTTATAAGTAGTGCATATGCATACCACTTCTATAATCAGGTTCTCATCCTTTTTGTGTGAGTGAAAGCACCAATTTTTTTCAGAATCTTTGGCTGGAAGGATAATAGGACCACATTTCTATCAATTTCAGTTTGTATTAATTTTATCCTATGAATTTGACACACATTTTTCAGGAAAAAAATATTGCACAGAGCATTTTTTAAATGCTGTAGGTAGGAATTGCCTGTGCTTTCTAATTAGACCTATAAAAAGCCAGTTCCCACATGCATGAAAGTTCCCTTGGGTTACCAATAGCAAGCCTCATAGGAATGCTGGGAAATTCAGGCAGTATCGTTGGGGCCAATCTCAAGCCATCTGCTCAGCATCCTCAAAAATGCTATTCCATAAGGCAGTTCTTCAAGTTCTTAAGCATCTTTTTGACTTGACTCAGTGTGGCTGATAAAAATAAACTTCATATTTTGAAGTACAATCCCTTGCACACTTTCCTAAAAAAATTGGACAAAATTTGTCAGTCTGTCTTGTCTCACTCATTGTCTCACAAACTGTACTTAGCTCTAAGAACCAGTCTCCATTCTTAATGACTGTATATTAAGAGATGCTGTCATCTTGTTAAAGAGTGTGCCAAGCGGATGTCTCCCTTTGATCACACGTCCTCTGTTTCTGTGGACTTGGAGTCAAACAGCATCTATTGTTTGAGTAGTAAATCCATATATGCTGAACAGAGTTCTTGGTATCAGGGTGAGAGGAATGCCTTTAACTATTTATTATCTGCTTTCTGTAAACTCAACTCAATTATAGAAGGAGGCAAGCACCACAATGATGTGTTGTTAAGATTCATAGTGTTTTCTCTGAAAAGAGCATATTCTTTATCAAGGACTAAGGAAGTGTCCTTTTCCCTTTTCCTTCAGCATATGAAATATTTACTTGTTAGGCCGCCTCTGAAATAACCATTTTCCATAGAGCTCTAGCAGCCCAGCCCATCAGTGTGCTGGTTAATTAAGTGTGACCTAAACCAACTTGACTTGAGCTCTGCATTAAATGCACAAAACCCATTTGAGCTGACCAGAAGCAGAAGTGGTACTCAGAGAAATTGGAAAGGATTTCTCCCAAATGCTTTCTACTTACTTACAGCACTCCAGTAATGGCTGAAGATTAGCATATGACATGACAGATTACATTAAGTCATGTCTTTCTAGTGCTTTATGACAGCAGTATCACATTAGCTTCTTAGCACTGGCACATCGAGGCATGCAAATGTTTTCAGACCCTCTTATTCAAATCTACAAGCTGACATGGCAGCCCTGATATGATTATTAGTCATTTGAGAGACTTTAATTCACGTCATCAGATAACAGGTTGTGCTAAAAGGTTAGAGAAACTGTCTGCTTTTAATGAAGCTCTCAAAAAAAGACCCTCAAAAACCCTGTTACACACCACGAGCCTGGTCTGACTTTATTGACAGTACCCCTCTAAGAATGAACTTGAGCAGAATTATTAAATAGGCATTGAGGCTTTGGAAGTAGTGTCTTTTTTTTCAGAGAAAATTATGTTGGATGGTTGTGTTTTTCTCCTTCCTCACTGCTCTTTCACCCACATCTCGTTCTAATTTGACTGTGGTCTCCAGTGCAGTGTGGATGACCCACGGAGATTTTTAGAATCTGATATCCAGTGTGAGTCTAACAGGCTTAAGGACGGTTATTCCTAGAGCATTCATTATCGTTTGGGCATAAGCACTCTGTAGCTCATGGTAATGGGTTAATGGTGTCTGGCCAAGCATGGCATGACTAAGTGGTGATGTGATTGAAGAGCATCAGAGTTTGTAATCCGTAGTTTGTTTGCTCTCAATTGGTTTTGTAGTCAAATGCTTTGTTTTATGATGTGGCGATCTGTACTTAGACCCCAAGAGAAACCCTCTTTTCAAAATGCTTCTGCATAGATCAATGCAGTGTGGCATCCATGTTCTTTTTAGAATGAAGGAAAATGGCAGGAGGAAGAGGAAGCACGTGGGCAGGCGGGGTGAGAGCCCCAACAGAGACCCCTGCAGGCGGAAAAAGACTTTGAGGAGGTGCACAGGGAGAAAGCATTCCTTTAAACCTGGAAAAGGGAATGCAAATACACATTTCCTTTTCCTTTTGCTACCATTCAAAACACTGAACGCTGAAAAACCACTGCTGGAAATGTCTTGAAAGCAAACAGTGAAACTACTGAACTCTTTCTAAAGTTTGTTGTTGTTGTTGTTTTTAGTGTTCAGTGTCAACTTGTTCCATCACATTTCTGCAGAAAAGAAAAATAAATTTACAGTCTAGTCATTCTTATTTTGTGGTTGATTTCATTTCTTTCTGCGCGTCGATGTTAGCATATATTACCTTAAGTGAATTAAATATGAATTTAATACTATCATATTTTCTTTTCCTCTAACTTTCTTTTCCTTGTGTCTCTTCAGTTTAACAACTGTTTTTGAGATCTTTTTGTATGAGTTCTATTTCATCCTTCCTTGTAGCTTTTCTTCTCACCTAAAAGATAACGTTTTCTAAAGCGATCTTGGCTGAAAAAGAAAATAAGCCGCAAAACGGGGAGAATATAAAGGGGCATTGATGCCCAGTAGTGTAAACAAGTTCTTATTTAACAAGGAGTTGCTCTAAAAAAGTAAGTTTTGGAGAGAGCAAAGAAACACAGGAAAATACATTAAATTGTATAAATCAGATCATGTTCTTCCCTCCCCTTTTCCTCATCCTCCTTTGTCTCTTACACACCTTTGCCCTGCCTGAGTGACATTATGTGTCTTTATACTACTGGGCAAAGCACAGATGCATGCTGTGTCTGACAGAGGACAGACACGTGTCAGTGTCTCCAGGACAGCTCCCTGGAGAATGTCCATGGCCATCAGAAAAATGATGCCTGTCCTCCCTGCCCCATCCATTCCTTCCTGCCACTCCACCCCACTGAAAGTGACATCTGGATGACATTTCGATTGACCCAGCATGAAGTATTATCCGTCCTACAGTGGGCACTCTGTTCAGTTCTAGCGCCCAAGCCCAGGGGAGCCCCGTGCACAGTGTTCCTGTTGCCCCCTCCCTTCAGGCTGCCATGCGGGGACGGGGAACAACTCTCCTCTTCTGAAGGCTGATTTCATTCTGTGAAAATCCAACCTCCACATTTTGAACGCAACAGCAAGCCTATCCTCAGTACCCCCTAAACTCACTTTCCCTTCCTGTGTTCTAATGCTTTCAAATACATTTTATGCCTTCAATTAGAGCTGACCTCCTTTTCACTTCAATCACCACCATTTAAGAGATTTTTTTCCCCCTTTCCTCTTTTCAGTGCCTGTCACCTGAAAATAACTTCTCTAGATTACAAGAAGCCCAAGGACGGGGGCAGTGCTGTATTCATTTTTATGTGCCCACTTAGTATGCTAAGTGCCTAATAATTAGTATATATTCAATAAATGTGTGATGATTGAATGAATATGAGTAAATAGGAAAAACAAGTTTGGAAAATAATGTAACCATGAAGAAAGCTGTGTTCTCATTCCTTATCTCATGATCCTTTGACTCTCCTGGCAAGACAGTATTTTTCCACTTCCCTGTGATCATCACTGTATGTACATATGTTTTTGCATATTGGCTTCTATATTAATAATGTATCTTCTACATCATCTATTAGAAATTTTGTTATGTTTGATTTGTTGACATTTACCAGTAGATTTTATTAAAATTATGAGCACTGTACAACCAGTTCCTGCTGGGACTTTAATCATCTCTGCCTCCTTAGTGTAGCAGCCACCACTGGCCCCTGGATCTGGTGACCTGCATAAACTCCTCTTTGGCATTGATACACAAGCCTCCTAATATTTTTGAAATGAAGAACTTAACAAATGTTCTGAATATGTTCTTGGCTCACCTGCCTCATCTATGGGCCTCTATCCTAGCTCTCTGGGTTCCAAAACATATAAAGAGTATACAGATACTTTAAGGATATCATTTGGATGCCAACTTTTAACATACCACAAAATTTGCACTGGCTTAAGCCAATTTCCCAGTGCAGTGATCTTTCATTTCTATTTCTCTCCATCTCAGGGTTTTAAAAGAAAACAAACATCTGCATGCATAGATTAGAGCCCTCCCATAAACACATGTTCCTATCAAAACCAATCAAAATGGAAAAAAAAAGAACAGAATATTATACATTTTTCTTTAGATCTGATGTCTGATTTTCATTAGGTTTAACCTTATTTCTTTGAGAACCTAGGCAGTGACCCAATATTTATTTTCCTGGCTGGGCCCGTTCTTGCCAATATCTCACTCTGGCTCCTGGAGGCTTTACTGAAGTAGTTCAAGGCTCTCACACTCCCTTTTCTCTTCTGCTGCCCCTTGGAGACACATTTGTCACGTGTATCCTTCATCTCATCTCAGAGCTAATTCTGAGCCCTTTCTTTTCTCCTATTCACTACCTCTTAATTTCTCCCTTTCTTATTGGATTTATGACTGAATGCTTTAATTTATTCATCATATAATGTCTTTAGGACTTGGAATTTTTTTAGTAATTTACAGTGGACCATATGCTTTCTGCTATTGCCTCCTATTATATTGATCTGTGAAGCTTCTGGGGGCAATGATTAGCATGAAAAAAGTGCTGTAAATGAAAGTTATAGAGTATCCTATTTGTTTTCTTCTGAACAAAATGTATTTCAGAATTCACCATGTGGTATCAGATGTTCTTTAATTTTGTAAGATTTCATATGTATATGTGCATATATATGTATATATATATTTGTCTTCTGAAATTCAAAAAACACTTTTAAAAAAAATTGAACAATGACTTGAAGTTAACACTGTCCTTAGATTTAGTTCACTAGTTGCATTTTGTAGATCACAGCATCTCACAAAGCCAAAACTTCTCTTAAATTTTCTTATTAAAAGAGTTCGAGCCACATTGGCATTATCAAATGGCTTTTGAGAGAGCACTTTTCCTTAGACAAGTCTAATCTGTTTACACAGATCAGATGAGTTAAAACATAAGCTAGTTCTTTGTTAATGGTAAGGATAATTCAAATACTATATGTCCAAATTGTACTCAAGAGGGTGACACTCATCTCTCTGAGTTCTGATTTCTCTGTGCATAAAATAAAGATGATATTAATGTATATCCTGAGTAATGTTATAAGGATCACAGGACAAATGTATGTGAAGACACTTTATAAATAGAAAAGAAGTGTACAAAATATTGATAAATATTATGCAAAAGAATAATGTAATATATGCATAGTCTTTGTTCTTCAGGCTTCATAGGGACTAACTCATGTTCTTTCGAATTCCATAAGCAAAGCTTTGGCTAAGGTTATTTATGTTAACAAATAACATACCATATAGCCTTAAAGATATCAATCAACCAAAATTACACAGTAGCACTATTTCTAAACAAGATCTCTTAAAACAGAATCTGTGAATTTCTGTACTCAACAGAATAATACAATCAGTAAATACTCTTTTAGTTGGCCATCATGGTTTACAATATGTGGAATGCTGGAAATTTTGCATTTCCTGGATATTTTAGGAATTAACTTTAGTTCTAATCCATAATAATGACAGAGGAAGGGAGCCAGCAAAAATAAGCCCCAGAGGGAAGTCTGGGATGGACAGCGGTTGAACTGGGCCTTTCTCCCATCAGCTGTCACTGTCACCTTGGAGGAGTTACCTCTATGACTCAATGAGAGAACTGGATCATAGGATTTCAAATTCTTTATCAATGAAATATTAAGTTCCAATGCAATTTTTATGAATACCCATTTTATAAAATAGACACAAACTGGACTACTGGGATTAAAGTGGGGGTGGATATGCAAAGCCTTGCTCTCCTGAGCTCTGCCTATCCTATACCCACCTTCGGAGTTAACAACACACCTTGGAAAACTCTTGGATGAAATAATTTGTCATATTTCTTCCAGCTTCTTCCTAGGAGGCCTTTTTTCCTCTGTCATGCAAGGTCTAGTAGGGGTCCTCAAACTATGACCCGTGGGCCACATGAGGTGGAGTGATTGTATTTGTTCCCGTTTTGTTTTTTGACTTCAAAATAAGATGTGTGCAGTGTGCATAGGAGTTTGTTCATAGGGTTTTTTTAAAACTATAGTCCGGCCCTTCAATGGTCTGAGGGACAGTGAACTGGTCCCTGGTTTAAAAAGTTTGAGCACCCCTGGTAGACCAAAGGTCTTTTATATCTTCTCTCTTCTAATTTAGAAGTTCCCTCTCAATTCTTATTTTGAGGAATTTGAGGAATATGAAAAACAAAACAAATGCCCATATTCAAACCTTTTAATATCAGTAATATTTGTCTTACTTGCTATTAATATGTTTAAGAATGAAAACTTTATTTATATATGATACTATGCAAAAATATATAATTTATTATATATTAATTAAAATATTATATAATACTTGTTTCTCTCTCCCCAGAAGCAACCATTATCATGAATTTGCTATGTTTTTTTCCTATCCATATTTTAACATGAAAACAAAACAAAACTTACATATTCCTCTACATATGCTAAGTGGCATTTGTGCTATGAATTCATAATAGATATAATGTTTTGCTTCTTGTTCTGCCCCCCCACCCAAACAAGGAAGAACCAGTTATGTAAGTGAGATATAGCCAGGTTGATTTTTTAAAAATTATTCTATAGTTTTTATTCACCTGAATATTCCATGCTTACTTAAGGATTCTCTTATTTATTAAGTTTTAGATAGTTTTTTCTTCCATTCAAATAATCCTAAATGTCTTCTTTATATCTATCTCTCTACTCTAAAGCTGTAAGGGTCAATACACATTGTGTACCTAAAGTGTTCTTGTTCCACCCTAAGTGACTTATTTTTGCCCATCATAGGAATCTATAATCATTTTAAAATTAAACATTTTTTAAAAAATGAATTAGTTTAAATAAATTTCAAATTTGTTGAAATTTCTCACTCTATTTTTAAAATCTCTTGACTTTTTCATTGATCTCATTTTTCTATTTCTCTGCTCTTTTAGGGAAGATTTCCTCTGTTCTGTCTTCCAATTAATTAATTCTCTCTTTAGCTATATCTTTTAACTTATCTCTTTAGATTTTTCTTAATTGAGTACATCATTATTTGGGGGTCTTTTTTTTATGTCTATCAAGTTTATTTGTGTTTCATAACTTCACTATTATGATTTATCTCTCTTATCTTTAATTCCATAGGTATAAATTTTTCTTTTCTCTATTTATCTTTCATGGATAGTGGAATTCCTTACATTCTATGATTGTTTTCTCCCATGTGTGACCTAAATTATGGTAGCTCAATATGGAGTGCTTTTGCAGTTGCTATGTTATCAGGTCCTACAGTTTTTTAACTAATGTCTCTGCTCTGCATATTTCCACGTCACATGGCTCAAATTCAAGTCCAATTCCCAAATGTGGATTTCCATCTGTCACAGCTTACTATTTATATTTATGGACCCAAGTGGGCAGCTAGCTTTAGGCTTCAACCTAGCCAGAGGATAGAGATATTCAAGTTCCCCTTTATAGAAGTTAGCTTGTTCTTGTTGCTCAACTTTTAGACTGTGATCCCTGTTCCACCTCCCTTACACACTGGTTGCAGTTTAGATGATTACTATCATGCAGATGTTAAAACCCCATCCCTAAGATTTTTCTTAATAAGTCCTTTGACTTCTAATTACTACAATATATTTCTCAAACTTATCTGGTACTTGGGGTGTCCCTTGCATTCAATTTTGGCTACATATTTTTGAAGGAAAATATTAACTGCTTTACTTGGGATTGCTAAGCTCTTGGAGCAGAAGAGGAAGGTATTTCATATGTTCTTAACATCACCAGTTTGTCCCAGAATGCTGCTATATATTTTCCATCTACCATGTATTCCTGGGTTTAACCTGAGGTCTCTTTTCTTTATTAAGGTAAAGCTCATAGCTCATCACATTTTGAATTCCTCACCACATCTATAATATTCCCTGGCCCAGAGCAGATTCTTGTTAAATAAATGCATTAGTTAAAGGATTAGATGACTGGACAAACATCTTCTGGCCACACCCTACTTTTGATGAATATCTTTATTTAGACATATAGCTCACACAAGATTTATTATCTTTAGATGTCTGAGATTCTGTTAATCAACTTGTCTAGTACCATAGATGGATGATGCTGAATAAAACACAACAAAACATTCAGGAAGTTATTAATATTATCTACTCTCAAGTCTATATCATGGTTCAAATTGGCTCCCTAGTTCCTACCTGACAGTAGTCTAGAGAGATTTTTACTTGTCTGATAATGGCAGAGGAACATTAAATTTTGCACTTGGTCAAAAATGAGACCTCCAATGCAAAGGAAGAGCTCTCAGGAAAAATAAAGAAGACTTAGAAAGCAACAAAATAAAGAACTAATTCTGCTTATTTTTAGTGGCGGTAAAATTTAACTTGAACAAATATCTGTCAGTGTGCTATATTCCTTGAAGCCTTTTTCCCCCTCTTAAATATTCATTTTGTGGAAATGTAATAAAATAAATCTAAAAGTTTTGTTTTTCTTAAGTCTTCACTCTTTCTCTGTGATTTCAATACATATAATAATCCTTAGTTGGCTAGAGGGTATTCTGGCTCACACGTGGCCTTCTTCACTTGACTCAGGTAACATTTTCAGACTTATATGCCGTTCTTCAAAGCTACCCTGTTTTCACATCTTATTCTCAGAATTGTCATTGTAAGCCAGACAACCTTCATGTCTCTGCCTTCAAGCACTTCACTTTAGCAGAAGCAGTGGTCTCCCCTCTGTCTGCCTGGTAAATACTTACCCAAATTTCAAAACCAGACTCTAAGCCTATCCACTGTTGCTCTCTCTTCCTAGGGAGACTCTATGGGAGACTTTTATTAAGACTTTTAATTTAATAACTGTAATATCAAATAAATTTAGCAATTGTAACATGAAATAAATGTCTGGTTCTTTCTTAAGTAGTAGACTAGAAAATTTTGAAGGCAGTCTTTTTTAGGGAAATACCTGTTATCTAATGATTACTCCAAAACATTTGATCAAATAAAACCGTCTCCAAGATATTTATACATAAGGACATTTTTTCCATGGATTTAGATACTCTGATAAATTGGTGATTGACCTAGGTGAAAGAGCAGCATCATATTCACTTACTTTGCTGGGGCCACTGCTGCTTGCATCTCTGAGGGTTGCCTGATACATACCTTTGCTCATTACTGCCTTTGCTGACCAGTGAATATTTGGCCTGTAACTACTGTAACCACATCATCTATCACAAAGGGAATGGAGGTGCTGGTAATAATTACAAGATAATAGACATAAAATGGGCCTATCCTGAGCAAGCTGGGATATATGACATCTCTACCTTCTGACTGTTTAACCTAGTTTGTTTTGCCTGATATTTATAGCCCAGAAGTTTCATAACTGAAAGTCATATTCTTTAATAATACTCATTCCCTCTAATGTACTCATTACAGACTAGACTTTATAATAAACTACTTTTAGACTGATAAGGAAATGAAGGCTGATAGGCAAAGTGATTTAGTCATGACCATCCACTTTTGAATTGGTAGATGTAAAATTTAAACATGGGTCTTTTTGGTCCCAAGATATCTTTCCTCTCTGCTGTACAGTCTTTATCCTATACAACACCCCGCAGGCAACTTTTATAATATAACACCTCTCTTAATACAAGTGAGGTATTTTCTAAGACTGAGAAAATTTGGGGGGATTGAAGGTTTTCTTTCACATGGTAAGATTTAACTTGTGTGACTTGGACTTTTATTTCACACTGTGCTGTTTTGTAGGGGCACCACACCTGTCTGTTCTTTCTGTGTCATAGTTATGCCTTTTATCCTTCTTTATCCACTTTCCCCCATCTCTATTAAAAGTCCTTTGTATGACTGAAATTCTGTGAATCTCTTATTCAGAGAAATAAGCTTAGGTGTTGATTCAGCTCTTCAGTATGTTAATATATGGCACTCACAGCAATTTGACACTCCACACCTGATGAACTGAGGTTCAGTGAATTGCAGTTGTTATGTTTCCCTGGGCTGTTGTAATGTTTAACACTTAACAGACACGGGTGCAGCTTCAGGGATGAGACCAGTTTTTCCAGGGGTTAAAGAACCCCAGGGCTTGGTTTAGATTAATCCTCCCCACTAGCAACACTTATTATTCTTCCAAGTACTGCAGCCTTCAGTGCCAGAGCTTCCCACCAACAGGAAAAACTCAGGGCCTGACTCAGTAACTGCAAATTCCAGTGGTGATGTGGGAGAAAGTCTGAGATAAGAGACAATAAAAGTGGTAGAAACTGTGAAAAATCTATTGTACAGGAGGTGAAAGGGGAGAGATTAACACAGTAAGTTGTCAGCTCATTTTCTTACTGTGCTATCATGAACTTTAACTTAAAAAAAATCTTTTTGATTTCCTGTATTGGAGATGTATTTCAAGGCTTGTATCTGTCACTGAAATCTACAAAGTGTGCTTCAGCTATAAATCTCTATCCTTGAATGTACACATGCAATTATCTTAGAGAGATCTGGCTTCCATAAAAATGACAATTGTCAATCCTCGTCTTGCTTTCCTTCATATAAATATAATATTTATGTTTTAAAAATAACCTTCAATTCATAAGTAACAGAGACATTTATGCCATTATCATATTAAATGTCATACCCTCAAACGTCTCTTAGTAGTCAGAAAAAAGCAATCCTTTTACTTAAACTTTATTTCTTCTAGTAGGGCAGATTTGAAAAGTCATCAGTAAAATTACTTTCTAAATTAAATGTAGTGAGATTCCATGAATGAGAAACATTATGTATTTGCATGCAACCTGTGATGTCACTGTTAATTACGAATATAACAATGATTTGAGACAATGAACTATTTCCTCCAAGTTGCCACACTATTGTCCAAGAATTCTATAATTCCATCATTGCTGGATTGGGTTTTCCAAATAACTTCAAATTCTTACATTGTTTGCAAGTCATGGCAAACCCTCATGAATTTTAGAAGTCGGGCCATGATTCTGTGGGATAAGAACTGTGCCTTGCACATTCTGTCAAGAACTTAGTAGTATTCATTATAATACTAATAGGTAACATATATTGAGTGCTTAGAAGGTACAAGACCCTGTCTGCGTTGTTCCTTCTTATCAAACTGAGATGGATTTTACAAATGAGAAAGCTTGGAGCACCAAGAAATTAAGTAGCTAGCCTCAAATCTCAGATGTGATGGGAGAGAAAGGGAACACTCCAGCAGTACAGCCTAAGTCCAAAACTCATTCTCTCAGTTACTTCATCACACTAAATGAATTATTTCGTGTTGCTGCGTTAACTGACTCACAGCTTAATAGCTTTCCTTCCAATGTTCATGGTAACAGTAATAAGTGGCTGATGTTATTTTTTTGAAGTTGTAATTCTGTGTCAAAGCCCATAGGCTGTGTTTGCCACACTTCATCTCACTTTAACTTTTTACCAACTCAGAGGCTGTTGCTATTACTCTGATGATGCTGATTAGATAATTAACTGTCAGAGAAGTCAAGGACTAGCCTAAGGTCCTATAACAAAGTAAGTATGGAAGAGAGGGTCTGAATTCAGGTCTACCACATCCCAAAGGGCATGACATGACCCTTCCTACCATGACAGCCAATACCTTGCATGGGCGGATGATGCCTGTGTGGACTACCCACATTCCACAGATGTGATTTGTTGTTTCTTATTTGCTATTAAAATTAGCTTTATAAGAGCCAATCACCAAGAAGGAGGAGACCCTCAGATGTCTGTATCAAGAATATGATTTGAACTAGATGTCTGAAGTGTATTTTCAGGGTTCTGCAGAGAAAAGCAACCAATAGGAGATATACATGATTTATTTTAGGGAATTTAAGCTTCACGCTATTGTGGGGGCTGGCAAGTCTAAAATTTGTAGGGCAGGCTGGCAGGCTGGAAACTTGGCAGGAGTTGACATTGCAGCCTTGAGGCACAGACAATGCAGTTGATTATAAAGATCTGACTTTGGTATCCACCGTGCCCCATAAAAGTGTGTTCAGAAGAGCCCTGGGGGACCCATATAGAAGATTTTCAAACTCTGTCTTGTCAGTGCTGCTCTCTGACTTGGGCCAGGTTTCGTTTTAGAGCCTTGAAGGCTGTAACCCTCCCCAGAGGTTTATAGCTCGTGGTCTGTGGGGTTGAGGGGACATGTCCACCAGGAGACTATGCCCACTAGATGGACATGGTGTGGGTATCTGGGACTTGCCATCTCTCTAAAAAAAATGGTCTGAACCTGAACAATTCTTTCTACTGGTCCAGTTGCAGAGCTTGTAGATAGTGTTTTTAGTGGTAAGTAGGCTGTCCAAGAGCACATGTGAAGTCCATGAACTGGGAATGGTAAGAAAAGTTGAGCAGACGGTGGGCAAGGTCCCAGAGGCAGGGGGCCAGGAGTTAGGAGTTGGTATTTTTCATTCCTGAATTTTCTACCACCAACTCTGAGGAGTACAAGAATTCTAGATTTAAACATAGTCTTTTCCACCATTATGAAGATATATTTGGCAAAGTAGGAGGATAAAGTATGTTTTATTTAGGGATTGGTTAGTTCCATTTATAACAATTTATTTTAAATATTTAGACATATGGTCTCCACTTGTACTCTTGTCCTGGACACTTTTTAGGGTGAAGTGAAGGTCTCTCCTTAGGACCCCTTAGAGGTCTCAGAGTTGTTGAAAAAGATGAGGAGGCTGAGCACACAGAGTCTGGGCTTCCTAATTTCATCTTTAATTAGAATCATACTTTAATGAATTAGTTTCTCATGTTAGATTTTGTTAGAAAAAGTAATTCTGCTGGGTTAAAAATAAAAGTTTAAAAAACACAGGCAATTATGACATTAAAACTTGAAGGAACTTTAGAAGTTTTCTACTAAAATATCCTAATTTAACTAATGATAAAACAGAGACTCAAGTAAGACAAGAGAACTCCAGAGTCCTTGCTCAGTGCTCTTGGCAATCTTGGTTAATATCATGGCTTGTCTTCGCTGGCTCCTTTAAGAAGCAGTCTAGATGAAAGTGTAGAATAGTTAGACTTTCTTAAGATATCCAGTGTACTTTTTCAGGTCTTCTTATACCTATTACAGTGGCTTAGTTATCCTAAGTTCCCCCCTTTTGCCCTCATCTTCATTGCAATTTTGGCAGGAAGTGGCACAGTTAGTGAGAGATAAATTACACAGTGCCAGTTTCAGGAACAATGGCATTTTAAGTTTTTTCATTATTTTTAAAATGAAGTATTTCGTGGTGATCAAATAAAGGAGGCATTTGATGTCAACAGTGGAGCTAAAGTAGAGGAACCTTTGGGATTTGGGGTATTGCCTGATATTTGAACTCACCAGGCTCCCTCTGGAGGCAAAGAGTTATTATTAATAATGCTGGAGGCTACCTAAAAAGAACAGAACTTTCACACATCTTTCTGTCCCTTTAGGATGCTGAGCAATAACTCCACCTAACAATTATGTTAGATTTGCATCTACTTGCCCATGAAGCACTAAGATCTCATCAGAAGATTTCTGGGAGACTAGAAAAGAATTTGTTCTACAGTAGAGAAGAGTAGTGGAATCTTTAGCTTCTTGCCTGGGAGACCAGAGACCATTCTTTCTGGAAAGAGCACACTTCACAACCACTACTATCTTCAATTGTCTGAAGCCCATTCCCCCTTTAAGAATTTGATACCAGCCACTGCTTTTCCAACCCTCCCTCTCCTCTCCTTTTTATCCCTTACAGCTTCCCTTTCCTCCTCACTGACACTCCCCACATAGGGTGAGCGCTCCTTCTCACAATGCCCTCTCCTTCCAGCTTTTATCATCCCACTTTCAATGGCTCCATTTCATTTCTGCAGGGCAGTGATTAAACTAATGTGGGTGTGATGCTGGCTTTGTCAGGAGCATGAATCTCTATGCACTGATGGCCTGGAATCCCCCTTGCCCGGGAACATGGGGCCTTTAGCGGATGACTTTCACAATAAGGGCAGGAAACAACATCAGATTTGTCTCTAATCAGCTTAGAGTGTGGGTCCTAGAAGGACAGAGGGAGAAAGGGTGCACAGAGCAGAGTCTGTGGATTGCAGCAAACTCTGCAGGTAGAGACACCCTAGACACTAGTTTCTCAAGTTCAAGACATTGTTTTCCAATGTGTGAGTCAATATGAATAGACAAAGGGGGGCTAATTATGTATGTCAGAAAAGTCTGCTGATAATGATGATGTTTATAGATTCTGGAAACTAACAAAATGGGGAGAAAAATTGTTTAGCATGATTTTTCTATACAAAATACATCATCATTTCAGCAATTACAATGTGCTCTTCGGTTCTTATACTTTACTACATGCTATAATATTTATGCATTTTCTTGTGCAATAGTTCACATCAAACTGTTTATATCTTTAGTTTGACTATATGCTATTTTCTCTTTGTTTATATTAAGTTTTCAGAATGGGTTGCTCATTATATTTTAATGAAGCATGATTAATTACCCTCAACTTTTGAAAAAAAAATTTTAAAAACCTGATATATACTCAGAATTCAGTGACAATATGAGATATCCCTGAAAAGAAAACACATGTGTAGTTTATATATACATTGTAAAACTCCATGATATTTTGCCTTGATTTATTATAAAATATATAATATTAATAATATATGATATTAATATAATGCATAATTTATTAAAGTATAAGCTTGCTCTCTGAATTTGAAGTAGATTTAAGAATGAGTGAGGGGGTCATAAAGACTAGTGAACAATTGGATTTTCCTGCCACATTCGATGTAGAGAACAGAATCCTCCTATATATAATATATATATAATATATGTATATACATATATATATAATTTAAACAAAATTAGTGTTTCTTTTTTCCAAAATAAGGTAGGAGGGCTGGGAACTTAGGTAGTAAAAAAGCTGTTTGATACTTCTGACAAGATAATGTCACACCATATTTGTGATGAGTTATAAACAAAGATCAATAGAACTACAGAGAAAGATTAAATACCTTTAACTGAGGCTCCCAAATGCTGGACTCAATAGCTATGCCTTTGCCCCAGTGGGCTCCAGGATTAAGTTTACAGTTATTGTAAATGTTGTTTTCTATTTAAATAGAAGACCAAGGTTGGATTCAGCTGGGATTATTAAAAATTGTATTTATTTGCACCTAAGCATGATATTGCTTCAAGTTGCATATCATATACATATTTGTAGATGTAGTGAGTGTTAAAATAGTAAAATGTCAAGATAGCAAAAACTGGCATTTATGCATGCATGTAAACATATATGCATAAATTATACAAATGACACGCATGCCAATGGAGCAGGTATTAAAATCAGAAGCTCAGTCTATTTCGGGAACCTCTCCACTCACACGGAAGACTGTGGCCTAGGCACCATTATTCACCAGGTGACAAGGACCCAAGTTGTAGATGTGGTATCTGAAAGGAAATAAACAGCCTTACACATGCAAACCTTGCAAACCAAGCCCAGAAGTGATGGCTGTTGTCACTTCCCTGGCAACTTTAACAAAACGTTTCCTTCCACTGCACAAAGTGGGGAGAACACCAGGATCCCAGATTCTCTGCTTGCCTTCACCTCTGCGCATCTCTGTAACCTTGAGCCAGTTCCTTTGACTCTCTCAGCCTCAGTTTCCTCATGAGGAAACTTGGCCAGATGATTTATAAGGCGCCTCCTAACTCTGAGACTGGATGTCTTTGAATTCTGTGCATGTGAGGAGTTTGAAAGCGGGTAGAGACAAATTAATTTTGACAGGAAATAGAGCTTGCCTGACTCTAAAAATACTGAAATAAAAATATAAATTCTAGATTAAATTCCTTAGAAACTTGTAATTATTTAACATCTTTTTAGAAGGTACTCCTGTTCAGAAATTTCCAGTTTTATATATATATTTTTTAGCAATATGTGAAAAATACAGGGAGCTTTGCTAACCATGAACAATTCTCTCAGACTACATAGAGTATTCACAGCTTCTTTTTTGTAAAAATATTGGTGTGAAATGAAAAAGAAAAACAAAACTTTTATTTTCATGGGTGCCATAGGTTGATAGCTAGAAGTTCAAAAATATGCCACAAAATGTACGGCTTTGATTAATCTTTACATCTGGTCTTTATGGTCTGAATCTCTAAAATTTTTACATTTTTAGGCTTTTCAAATCCTTCATAACCAGACAAGGCATTGGAAGTTCATGGCCAAAAATGTTTTATAGTCTCTGAACTTAAAAATAATTTTTTTCATATTATTACATGATTACTATATATTAGACACCATGTTAAGTATTTTATAGATGATAATTTATTTATTATCTATAGGGTATACCAAAACAAGACCCAAATGCACTTACTATGAGGTAAGCACTGAATCCTGCTTAGACATCAGTTCAAGTAATTTTCATTCTAATGCGATGAGTAAATAGTATGACCATCCCTCATTTCACAGATGAGAAAACCGAGCCACACAAAGGGTATGATGCATGCCAGACACGTAGCCAGTAAGTAGAGGAAACTGAAACTCCAGTAATCTGGCTCCAGCGTCTGAGATTTTAACACGTGTATTGTAATTGATTTCTTATGCTTTTTTGATTTTATATTTTCAGTCCCATCTTCCCACTTAACAATTTTAAAGGTTTGAGTTTAAATTAATAGTCTGGGCTAGTGATATATATTTGCCAGGTCTCCCAGGACTGAACAGTGCAGTCATGAATGGAGACCTAGAAGCGTTCTCCAAAATGTAAGACGCTGCCGTGGACTAGGCACTGTACAAAATGTCACAGGAAATATAATAAATATGGTTATATTATTCTTTTTTGTCCTCAGTAGAGTGACCATGCTGTCATAGCTCACAGCAACCACAAACTTTTAGGTTCGAGCCATCCTCTTGCGTCAGCCTCCCGAGTAGCTGGGACTACAGGCTACACCTACCACAACGTCCAGCTATTTTTTTTTTTTTTTTAGAGATGTGTTCTTGCTCTTGCTCAGGGTGGTCTGGAACTCCTGAGTTCAGGCGATCTACCTGGCTCAGCCTTCAAGAATGCTAGGATTGGGTACAAGTCAAATTTATCACGTATAGAACATAAATATATTAACATAATGTATAATCAAGTAAATGAGGTGAAAGCTATGTTAATTAGTTTGATGTAAGCACTCCAAATTGTATAAAAACTCAACACACTGTACCCCACAAATGCAAAAATGTATTCATGATCTATATATATATATTACTTAATAAAAGAAAAAATAAATAAAAATTCTCACACACACACACAAAGTGCTAGGATTACAGGCGTGAGGCCCTGCACTGGGCCATGGTGGCGGTGGTCTCACACAGTTTTGCAATGACAAGAATTCTAGGAAATGAAGAAGAAAAGATACAGTTCAACTTCAAAGTTTGTCCATGCTAGTTATTAGGAGTTGACTTTGACCAGCATTTGAAAAGTTAACTTTTCTAACCATGGCAGCTTTCCCCAAAGAATTGGAGTCCTTCCTGGCTTCAGTGGATAGCTAGCGTCTTAATTTAGAAAGCCCAGCTCACATGAAGGCCGTCAGCTCTCCTCTGGGTGGGGGGCTCTTGAAAGGTGGGTGAATTTGGCAAGATACCAAATACATCAATCATAGCTCCCCACTTTTCCTACCCCCTACTTCTTTACTCCCCACAGGGTGCCTAAGAAAACAATCATGTTATATTAACTTAGTTTTATGGAAAAACTCAACTAACATATTTAACACACTAGTTATGGGTTCATTAAAAACTGCCTTAAAAGTTGGCCCTGATATTAAGCAATATGAAAAGGAAGAAGCAAATTGTACTGAAATTCAGGAATTCCCAGCTGTTAGGAGGGCCCCAAGGGCTGAGGAGACATACTGTCTCAAAAAGGGAAAAGTAAGTGTTGACAGCACTGCATTTCTGATGGCACCCACAGTTAGGAGGCACGCAGGCGACCCTCACGAGCTAAAGTTTCCTTCCCAGGTGGAGGACAGAGGCTGTAATGGGAGCAATAGTGGGTGCAAAAAGAGACCCCAGCAAGGGGAGGAGTGACAGGGAGGCAGCGTTCCTTTCCTGAAGAAGTGAATATCAAAGGCAGAGCCGGAAGGGGACACAGTCAATCAGCTTGGCTGGTGATGGCAGGCTGCTGCTGCAATAAAAAATAGGAGGAAAATCTGATAAAAAGCATATTTTTAAAATGCTGTGCTTGAGATAGCATGGTTTAGTGCTTGGGCTTTCTCCAGAGTTCAGCTTCAAACTAAGCTGGCTCTCAGTCCCTCTCCCCGCTTGGGAAGGCTGCTCCTCCAAGTCAGGGCTGACATTTTTGGCGTGGTGGTCTGGAGAAGTTTGCCTTGGCACCCTCTGGATTGAAACTGGACTCTGGATAAACAAAGTCTTGTAGTTCCCAGTGCTGCCAGACCCTTTACGTCGTCCATAAATATCAGTATTCATCCCCCTCTTCCTTCCCCGGTGAAAATGAAAAGAAAATGAAACTGCATTGGAGATTGTTTCCCTTGAATAAACACCAAACATACTCTAAAAACCAAAGCTGCCCTCCTCTGTGATATTAAACTTGGTAATTACACTGTGAAACCTAAGCCTATAAATTCAAGCTTGGGAAGGTAAACTCGTAGAGAAGGAGAAACCTAGTAAAATGTGCCCACTCTGGACGTGGATAACTCGTTCTCCTTTGAAACACTCTTCAGTAGGATAGAAACCCCAGTCTACCGCAGAGATGCCATCACACCCTGCTGCTCCTGTGCTGTGACTCCCTTTCATACTCAGAGGGCTTTCTCAAAAGTGTTCCAGGTATAAGGAAATCGATGTCCTTCGATGTGCCTCAGTTTATTTTGTGTATCAGGGAATGTGTGTTTTCCCCTGTTGCTGAAAGGATGAAATCTTTGAAAACAGCTGCCAGGGCTGTGACACTGTCTAACAGGTAGCTGGCTTACCAGGAGGCTGAGCGTCTGAGGAGGAACTGTGCTGTTTCAAACCAGGCCCAATTTGGGGTTATCTGTTTTCTCCGGTGGCTACTGTTCTCCTAAATGAAATCATATCATTCACCAGCCCTCTGGTTACGATGACATTCTTCCTCTGGTCACACAGAATGCAATTCAGGCAACAATGCTCCAGAACTTCCAATACGGTGGGAACATTGGGAAGGTTTGGGGGTCTTCACCTCTTAATCCAGATTTTTTGCTTCATTCTGAAAATAGCGTCGGTTTGCTAATAATGAGAGAACCCTGAGTTTTAGTTCAGAGTGTATTTATTTCATTCACTGTTTTAGAAGGAAGAAAGATTTGAAATATTTGGATTAAAATATACTTTTAATTAAAGTATACTTTTAGTTAAAGGATACTTTTTTAAGATGAAATTTTTCTTATGCTTTAAAAAATAAAAATCCTCATCCTATCTAACAGATTGTTTTAGGTACCAGAGAAAGTAAAGATAACACAGCAGCAAAATAAACGGCCTTTTAACCCAGTTGCCCAAATTTATCCAAGAGGGCTGGACTTTCCAAGTTTGTATTTAAAGGTAGCTTATCTATTCCCTGATATTTCTTTGTACTTTTGTCCTTCCCACCCACCCCCAGTCTATTCTATTAGCAATATCTTTCTCTTGTAGCCCAGTAAGATGTGATTAGGTTCTTATCTTGCTTTTTTAATGTGTCTTTCTGCTTCCTTAATTTAGTTCCCAACTACATGTGCCAACCAGGGGCCTGGACGATCTTGCCCCATCTATGGGTTCAGTTGTTGCTGGATCACAAGGTCAATGCCTCCTAGCTCCATGTGGGGCCTTCCCTTGTGCTGACCCGAATTGGAAACAATTTAAACCTTGCTTGTGGCCTTTTCTTTCTCTTCCATGTTCTATTTGTGTGTGTTCTTAAGCCTTCTTTTCCTCAGGCAAAGATAGATGAGAGTCCCACTTTTTATGGTCATGGTGCCCTAGGGCATTTTATTCTGCAGATGATAGTCTTTCACACACCTGTGAACACACAGATAAGCAGGATGGTGCATAAAAACTCTTTTATTAAAGGCGAAGATATACCAGAGACGCAGCCATGTGGGGCCGTGGGCTTCTGTCTCCAATTTCTTCACTCTTTCCTCCCACTGCTTGTGTCGTAAATTGTCACGTTAATGTCTAATTTTTACAATTGTTTATTAAATTTTATGCTAAAATGATGCACTATAGAATCCATCTTAAGAGCAAATACAGAGAAAAACAATACGCCCAGGCTGACATAAACCAAGTTCATGAGTTGAATGGCAAAATAGAGCTTCGACTTTTAGGTAGGCATAGATTTCTAAATGGATAGCAATTAAAGCAAGAGCTCCAGTCATGTGAGGATGGAACAGCATTGATGATCGGCACAATTTTTCAGAACTCTTTTGGCCAAGTAACGATTTCACATTTGGATGATGAAAGGAAAGGTGAGTTATCGTGGAAAACAGGAATGGTTAGAATAGGAGGATGAGAGGAAAAGAAGAGGAAAGATAAATGATTAGAAAGATCCACAGACTAGTTATGTTACGGCTTTGACGTCTCTGTGTCATGTTGTTATCATTTGATACATTCCTACTGAAAAAAAAAAAAAAACAAGCAATTATTTGGCAGGGTTGACATGTATATAGGGTCTCATACACAGATAAAGAACACAATAGAATTAGTTAACTTACGAATTTGAGTTTTGTTGGGTAGAGAAAGGTCATAATAAAGACTGATGTCAACCACATTCACCATGATAGATTTATATTTCAGAGTTCCCATCTGTTAATTTAAAGTAGTAGATATACTTGGTAAGATTACCTCTTTGGGCTGAATGTGTGGAGGGGTTATTTCCCATGAAACACCTATTTGAGAAACATATTTGATGAGTAATGAAGTAGAGTTATATTAAAAGTTATGTTAAACATATTCGATGAGTAATGAAGTTGAGTTATCTTAAAGGTTATTATGGACTAATGTATACCAGTAGAATCAAGATCAGGTGAAGCAGACTGAATAACTAACTGGAGATACTCTCCTAGATAACGCTGGATCAAGATGCACCTCCATTTCCAAACCTTAAGGTAGTATTCTATTCTATTCTATTCTATTCTATTCTATTCTATTCTATTCTATTCTATTCTATTCTATTCTATTCTATTCTATTATAACAGAGTCTCACTTTGTTGCCCTGGGTAGAGTGCCCTGGCATCACAGCTCACCACGACCTCAAACTCTTGGGCTCAAGCAATTCTCTTGCCTCAGCCTCCTGAGCAGCTGGGACTAAAGGTGCACAGCACACCTGGCTGTTTTTAGAGACGAGGTCTTGCTTTTGCTCAGGCTCATCTCGAACTCATGAGCTCAAGCAATCCACCCACCTCTGCCTCTTGGGGTGCTAGGATTACAGGCATGAGCCACCGTGCCTGGCCCCGTTTCAATATCACTGTATCACAGATTATAGTGAGTTAAGTTTTAAAAATGACATTATTACTATTTAGTTCCTTTAATAGGGCTTAGGAGTCACCCTGGAATCATTAACAGCCAGTTTACAAATAGCACTGAGGAATATTGCCTAACGACTTGTTTCTAGAACTTTATTCATGTGTTTTGAATTGTTTAAAGCAATCCTATAGGGCACATACAGATTTTTAAACTGTGAATTCATAAAAATGTAATTGTTAAGAATCAAGGGAGAAATTAGAGAAAAATCACAAGGAAGTCCTTCTTCCCTTGCTTGTTTGCAATGTTATTTGTGGCACACCTGTCCTGGGTTAGACTTTATGCATGTTTTACCTGATGTGTGCACCTATCTCTGCTCCTTCTGAGTTTTTTACACTTTGCCGTTTAGAGGTCCATCGTGTTGTTGTGCCAGCAGCTGGTATGTTAGTAAATTCATGTAATGACTGAGAATCGAGGTTCAAGAGAAGCCAAGCAGTACATAAATAAGCCGAGGCATCTAGCAGGAACCAAGGCAGGCTCCAGAAAAGGCCCCAGTGTATCTTTGAAGCTGCAGATGACCATATGGCCTTTGGCTATTCAAAGAGCTGGGGACTAATAAAGACTCCCAATTATATTTATCGAAACAAGAATGCCCAAAGCAGGCATTACTATGCTAAGGAAGAGATTTGAAATATTAACTACTTTTATCAGTAAACATTCAAGTTTGTTAACTTATATTGTTGTTTATTCATGTTTTCTCACCACCAGGAGTAGCATCAACATGATCAGAAATGGATTTACATTTTATTTAGAATTTATAATTATCCTGAATTTACTCAGGCTGTTAATAGTATCTAGGAGGGCACACTATTAGAATGTCAGAGCAATACATCTCCAAGATTCTTTTCCTCCATATGACAGGAAAATTCAAATATTAGTAAAAATGGTCAAAATCTAACTTTTTATAACTATGGATACTAAGAAAATGTTAAAATAATTTAAGGGTAATCATTCAAGGAATACTTCTAAATCACAGTAAGAATAGCAAGCTCTGTGGTGTTCTAACTAGCCTGTTACTATTTTTCTTTCCCTTGATCCATGGTAGCCTTGCAAACCAACAGTCTTGTTACCAGGATGACCCCGAAACCCAGTACCTGAGTTAACCATAGGTGGTGGCCCAAAAGCTCCACTGCAGAGAATTTTGATTATTAGACCTCTCTAGACATTGTTTGAAAACTCTCACTCTTAGGATTTGTCTGTATTTGGCCTGACTCAGCATTTACCCACTGAGAACAGACTCATTCCATGGACATTTGTTGAAAACATCCATTGGCGATTATTTAAGATCACAGCTGCTTGAAATCACGATAACAGTTTGGGCAAACAAGAAGCTGACCAAAAAACTTAAGAGAAAAATTTGGGGAATTAAATGTCCATAGAAGGTTTGAAAAGCTCTGACATTTTCCTGGGAGTCTAGCAAAGCACACGCCTGGAGAGTGCTGTGCACCTGCTGACGCAAGACATGAGAAGGCCTCAATGTTTTATCTCTGGCTGACCTTGAGGTTCTGTATGAGCAGGAAAGGAAAGTAAAATAGAGTTAGAAACTGTCTGTCCAAGCAATGAGAATGTATACCACCCAACATGCACACAGATTCCTTTAGTAAAGGGGATTTATTTGTTTGAGGCATTTAAGAAAATCTCTGTCTACATTTACTAAGTTTCACATGTACCCTTGTAAGATGCACCACAGTAGAATATATACCGTATATACTCGAGTATAAGCTGAGTTTTTTCCGGCACAAATTAAAACTCGGCTTATACTCGAGTTTATATGGTAAATGTCTTAACACAATAACTAAGAAAATGCCAGGAAGGCTATGTTAACCAGTGTGATGAAAATGTGTCAAATGGTCTATAAAACCAGTGTATGGAGCCCCATGATCGCATTAATGTACACAGCTATGATTTATTAATAAAAAAAAAAGAAAAGAAAAGAAAATCCCTGTCCATCCAAGCTGAGTGGAGACGTCAGGAGCCACAAACAATAAAGAAAACAGACTTAAAGAATTAATCCAGGAAAATAAAGTCATTAAATAAGCAATAACATGAATAACAAAATCATAAAACCTTCCCACAACAAAGAATACAGGCTTAGTTGGTTTCAGTGGTAAATTTTACCAAACAATTAAAAAAATCAGTATCAATTCAACATTAACTCTTCTAAAAAATACAATAGGATGAAAATATTTTCAATTCATATTATGAGCTCTACATCACCCTGACACCCAAACCAGACATGCATTACAAGGAAAGAAAAGTACAGACCACTAATCCTTATGAATTTAGTTTTAAAAATCTTCAACAAAATATTAGCAAACAAAATCTAAATGTCTTTTCTTTTTTTTTTTTAAGGGATTACACACTATGACCAAGTACTTTTTATCCCAGGAATGCAAGATTGTTTTAACATGTAAAAATCAAACAATGCAATAAACTCTATTAATAGAATAAGCTTTTGACAAAACTCTTTCATAATAAAAGTACTTTAAAAAATTAAAAATAGATGAGAACTTCTTCAACCTATACAAGTCATCTGTAATAAACAATATTTATGCATATACAGCTAACATAATGGTAAAAGACTGAAAGTTTTCCTCAATAAGATCAGGAGCAACTAAGGATGTCCACTCTCTTCACTTCCGTTCAACATTATACTAGAAGTTCTGTACAAATAAATTGGCCAGAAAAATAAATAAGAGACAACCCAATTTCAAAAGAAGGATATGAAGCAATCTCTATTCACACATACTTAACATAAACTTATACACAGAACATCCTAAGGAACCACAAAACCACTCTTAGAACTAATAAACACATCCAATTAAGGTTGCAGAGTACAAGAAAAATCAATTTCATCCTTACACATGAGCAATGCTCAATTTAAAAATTAGGTTAAGAAAATGATTCATTTATAATAGTATCTAAAAGAATAACATACTCACGAATAAATTTAACAAAATAGATACAACCTGTATACTGAAAAATAGAAAATAATGTTGTAAGAGAATAGAGTGGGCCTAAACAAATAAGAAAGACATCTCATGTTCATTGAATGGGAGACTTGAATTAATATTATTAAGATGACAATGATTTCCAAATTTATCTGCAGGTTCAATGCATTCTCTCTTAAATCCTTGTTGCCTTAATTGACAAGCTGATTCTAAAATTTAAATAGAAATGCAAGAAACCCAGAATAGCAAAAAGTAAAAAATAAAAAAATACTTGGAGGACTCACACTTCCAACTTTAAAACTTACTATAAAGTTGGAGTAATCAAGACAGCATGGTGCTTGGTGCTAGCATAATAATAGGCTCATGGGGCAGTGCCTGTGGCTCAGTGGGTAGAGCACCGGCCCCATATACCAAGGGTTCAAATCCAGCCTGGCCAAACTGCAACAAAAAATAGCTGGGTATTGTGGCAGGTGCCTGTAGTCCCAGCTACTTGGGAGGCTGAGGCAAGAGAATCGTCTAAGCCCAGAAGTTCCAGTTTGCCGTGAGCTGTTACGCCACAGCACTCTACCAAGGGTGATAAAGTGAGACTCTGTCTCAAAAAAAAAAAAAAAAAAGAATAGGCTCATGGATCAGTGGATTGAATTCCATTGAAAATTTCAGAAATTTTATATTTGTGGTTAATTACTCTAAACAAGGGTACCAAACAGTTTAGCAGGGGGAAGCATAGACTTTTTTACAGACGATTCTGGGACAAATGAATATCCACATGCTGAAATATAAGAGCTAAAACTAAAATAAATTTCAATAAAACGTAACTCTAAATCTTTGGAGCTTGGGTTAGGCAATGGTTTTTTAGATATGATACAAAAAGCACAACTGTCAACCACAAAATAAATTTAAATTAGACTCCAAAATCTATTGAAATTCAAAGTCAAAATTAAAACCCTTTGTTCTTTAAAGGACCCTGTCAAAAAGCATAAAGACAGCCCACAGAATGGGGGGAAATATTTGCAAAACATACTTTTATCTAGAATGTGTAAAGCACTCTTACAATTCAATAATAAAAAGTTGAATAACCCACTGAAAAATGGTCAAAAACTTCAAAACATAAATAAAAACTCCTTAAGTAGACATTTCTTCAAAAGAGATGCACAAATGGCCAATAGTCCTATGAGAAGATGCTCAGTACCACTAATCGCTAGGTAAATACAAATAAAAACCATAGTGAGATACCATTTCACCTCTAGTATGATGACAATAATCAAAAATAATATAATATCAAGTTTTGCCAAGAATGTATAGAAAATAAAACTGTCACATAAAGCTTGTGGGAAGAGAAAATGGTGCTCCCTCTTTGGAAAGTAGTTTGGCAGTTCCTCAGAAAATTAACCATAAAAGTGTTCCCTTTTCTCCACATACATGCCAGCATCTGCAGCTTTAATTCTTTGTACCCTCAATGAATCTCAAATAATAAAAATAATTAAAAATAATTAAAAAAAAACATTAACCATAGCATTACCATATGACCCAGCAGTCCCATTTTTGGAAACATATCAAGAAAAATTAAAATACTTGTCTGCACAAAAACTTGTACAGGAATGCTTGTTGAAAAAGTATTCACATTAGTCAAAAAGTATAAACAACTCAAATGCCCTTCAAATGATAAATGGATAAGCAAAGTGTGGCATATCCACACAATGGATAATTATTCAGTCACGGAAACTCATACAGTGCTGGTTCCTGCTACACTGTGGATGAGCATTGAAAGTATTATGCTACGGTGAGGGAAGCAGGCACACAAGGTCACACATTGTATTATCCACTTGTTACGATATGCCAAGAACATGCAAATTGATACAGGCAAAAAATAAATTAATTGGTGCCAGGTACTGCCAGGAGGAAGGAGTGAGGAGTGCCCATTAAAAGGTCTCAGGTCTCTTTATGAAATAATGAAAAAGTTCTGGGATTGCTTTTTATAGTTTTGTGAGCATACTAGAAAGCGCTAAAGTGTGCATTTTAAAAGAGTGAATATTATGGTACATGAATTATATCTTAATTTTAGAATATGCACCAATGGAGAGGTATAAGGTAAACACACCTAGATTGTGGCAATTTCTCTATTTGATTTTTCTGATAGACATTAGTGAGTTGCTACTATTTGGCCGTCGTGGTAACAAACACCCAGAGACACTCAGTTGACTGATTTCAACGCCAGTAAAGGCAACAAAAGTAAAACAATAGGAGATGATGACCAAGGGAAACAGGTGTCATGGGACAAGATGCCTCATAGACTCTCCGGCAGCTTGTTTTCCCTTTACACATCTTCAACAAGAAAAGTAGACTAGCTTAGATTCAAGATCAGATTGGAAGCAATGTGAAAAGAACGCCACAGGCAATTATGTAGATAAGGTATTAAAAACCAAAGGAGTGACTAAACATGGAATGGGTGACCTCAAAAGACGTAAGCTTCCTAGAGATGACGGTGGACTAAGTTCACAGGTGAGGAGTGAGATATTACGCAAGATAATCAAAAATTATGAATAATGCAGAGATCTCTGTTAGTGAAAGAAGTTGAATAGGTGGTAGGACAAGAGGACTGGGTGTGTGAGATTAGTTATAGGCAATTTGATTTCTTATTTAGTAGGCACTCACGATTATCACTTAATTCTCATTAGTATCAATCTCCATTTTACAGATATAGACACCTAGACATAGACAAGTTAAGTAACTTGCCCAAGGTCACACTGTACACAGTAGAGTTGGGATTTGAACCCAACCCAATTAGCTCCAGAGTCCATGTCTTTAGTCACTCGACTAAGATGTCTACTATATACTGACTGTTTAAGAAATGAAAATCAGATTGCAAAAGCAATAGATCATAATGATTCCATATGTGTCTTTATATGACAAATTAAAGTTGTGTCCTGCCCCCAACACACACACACACACACACACACACACACACACTGTGCTTTTATGGCCTTTGATGTATTTCAGTTGTTTTTTTTTTCCTAAGAACTTTGTGGTCATGTTCTATCTGTATTGGAATAGACTCCTCACATTCTCCTGTTTTGAAATGCTCATTCGAAATAACAAGTATCCCATCTTACTTGTCTTCCGTTTACAAACATTTTGGGGGCACTTTCTATTGCCCTGGCTCTAAACTTGGTGTTTATCAGATATGACCATGTTTAAGAAAACTTTCCTATTGGATATGTGTCCCTAGAGAAGGGATTTTACTGGTGTGCCATGAGAGGATCCATTTTTAAAGAGCTTTCATCCTTGAGAGGGAGGACTGCCTGTAAAACTTGGATTGGTGGGCAAGGAATGTTAGAGACAGGAAGCCATTAGAATACTTTAGTTGCCTAAATCAGAAGAACTTGTGGTGTGGATGGATGGAGAGGTGAAAGCACATGTTTAATTGCTAGACAAAGTTGTCCCTCCTTTGATCCCCAGCCCTCAGTATCTGATAGGGAGCTCGACTGAAGCCTCAGGATTCATCTTCTTCTTGCACCTTGCCCTCACCTACTCTCTGCTCCTCAGTCCTCAAGAGATTATACATTGCATAGAGGGCTGTTTTCTTTCCTCTTGAAGTTAAAGAGAAAGCACTGCCCTTCATGCTCTCAGCAGAGGAGAAAGTGGTGGGAAAGAGGCTCAATTTGCTCAGTTTTTCTGAATCCTCCTTTCAATAAATTCCCCTGATGTTTATTGCCATTCATAATAGGAATTTTTAAACCTGTTAAGGAAGGGGAAGGGAGGGGGGAGGTTTGGTGAAGGGAGGGCAATGGGTGGGGCCACATCTATGGTGCATCTTAGAATGGGTATAGGCGATTGCACAAATGTACACAGCTATGATTTAACAAAAAAAAAAAAAGTAAAAAAAATAATAATAAAGAAAAAAAGGCAAAAATGCTCTGCCAGATTTTACTCTTCAAACTGATAAGAACAAAGCTAAAATAAGTAATGTTGACAAAATCTGGGGAAGTGAATTCCTCCAAGTGTGTTGGAGAGTTTACAGTGATGTGGTGTTCTTCTTCTTCTTTTTTTTTTAATGTTGGCATCATTTAATAATATTACATTGCATGGACTTTTTGATTCTGAAATTTCACTTTTAGAAATATCATGTGCCAAACATATTTAGACAAATGCCCAAAATAGAATCCAATGATTCTAATAGTTACATTGTTTATGTTGAAAAATAGAAACAATTTAAATGTCTGCTATAGCAGGTCAAACAATGGCCCCCAAATAAAATTTATCAGGGTCTAAGCCCTAGAATCTTTGAATGTTACTTTCTATTCAACAAAAAGGAGACATGAGGTACTTGTCAAAATAATTTAAGGATCTTGAGATGATCCTTAATTTAGATCATCTAGGTGGCCCTAAATGTAATCACAAGCATCCTAAGAAGAGAGAGGCAGAGAATGATTAAACACACAGGTGACATGAAGATGGAAGAGAGAGATTTGAAGATGCTTTCCTAGGAGATTGGACTGATGCAGCCACAAGCCAAAGAATGCTGGCAGACATTGAAAGCTGGAAGAGGTGAGGAATGAACTCCCCCTTAGAGCCAGCCTGCAGAGGGAGTTTGGCTCCACTAACATCTTGATTTCAGCCCAGTGATACTGAGTGCAGACTTCTGTTCTCCAGAACTGTGAAAGAATAAATTTCTGTTGCTCTAAGCCATCTAATTTGTGCCAGTTCGTTACAGTAGCCAAACCCATACACCCACCAAAGATAAATGTTTAGGTAAATTATGTTGTGTTCATATTTGGAAACTTGATAATTACAAAAAAAAATGGTGTCTGTATATTTATATGGAAATGTTCTCATTTAATTGTAGTTACATAATATTTGTAGTATAATATATAATTTATGTTTAAAACAAAAAGTAAACCTGTATGTGGATATACCTAAGTATCTAGGTAGGTACTGGTCTGGATGTTATTTTCATTCTTTTTTTTTTTTTTTTTTTTTTGTGTGTGTGTGTGTGAGACAGAATCTCACTCTGTCACCCTCATCATAGCTCACAGCAACCTCAAACTCCTGGGCTTAAGAGTTCCTCTTACCTCAGCTCCCCCAGTAGCTGGAACTACAGGTGCCCATCACAATGCCTGGGTACTTTTAGTAGAAAAAAAGGGTCCCACTCTTGCTTAGGCTGGTCTTAAATTCCTGAACTGAAGCAATGTTCCAACCTCGGCCTCCTAGAGTGCTAGGATTACAGGCATGAGCCACCGCGCTCGGCCTGAATGTTAATGTCAATAAGTGCACTAGTTATCTATAGGAAGGGGCTAAGGTAAGGAAGAAAAGAAGGACATTTTTCACAGTATTGTATTTTTTTAGGTATTTTGCAACATGAATATATTTGTAAGTTATTTGTGTCATTTTTTAAAAGGGAAAAATGTGGTGAGAATTTTCCTCAAACTATTTTTTAACAGATTCCAAATAGCTAATCTGTATGAATACCTATTCATTGTTTGTCTTGAGAGTAAGTGCCTCACCTGTCTTGTTCGCTTGTGTCTCTAGCACCTAATGCATTGCTGTCGCATACTATGCTCTCAAAAAACTGCGTGGGAAGTGAGTGATGGGCCATAACATCTATCAGCAGCAGCCAAAGGGGAGCACACCCATGAATGGACAGCGAAGGTAGGCAGAAGCTTCAAGAACCAGAGCACTCGCCTTCATTTCTGCAGGGCTTCCTCACCAAAAATATGACAGGAGCAGCAGTGTGAGCAGGAAGATATACCCCATGTCCCATCTCTGTTTCTGTAAGATAACTAGCTCAAAGTTATGGCTGGACCATGCTTAGGGAGTCTTGGCTGATGTTACTTTGATTGCAATGCTGGGGACAGCCTTGCCTTGCAGAAGTTGCATGATGAATCCATGCTTGCACATGGCAATGCCAGAATGCCATGCAGGAAAGAAATATGGCTCCTTTCTTGTGGCGCAGGACAGAAGACGACGCCTTTGCCATCTACTCATCCTTAAGGAAGAGGGCTTGCTTGACTGAGACCAGGTAGGGAATTGAGCGTGCTGACTGTGTTGGATGGGACACACCTGGCTTAGTGTCCCATACCCCCACGGCTGTCATGGAGGGGGTCTATGAGGGGTCAGTGCATGATGAGTTTAAGGAAAAATTAGCCTGAAAAAAAGAATCACTTAGCTCTCATCTGTCTAGTGATATTTGTAGAAGGTATAAGTTAAATTTCTCTTCACCAACTTTGTCTTTTGCATTGACAAGGGAGATAAGATGATCTTGTTTTAAATAATCATTAGTGTTTAGGTGTTACTCTGGCAGTTTTGTATTCTAATTCAAAAATAGACTAGCCTATGTCTATGCTCATATTGGCTATGGTATTTTGAACTTGATTTCTGAGAGTGCTGACAGCTCTTGAAAGATTTAACAACTGGTAGCAAGAAAATCTCCCACAGAATATGTCCTACGAAATTTTTTTCCTGTAAAAAAACAAAAAACAAAAAAACTGCATCATTTAGCAGGTAATGTATTGCCATAAAAATATGGTTATGCAATAATGCTTCATTAACATGATACATCATAACATAACCTTTTCTATTAAACATAAAAGGAAATTTGTTGAAGTGAAGACATTTTCTTTCCTGTGGCACATTTTCAGAGTGGTTGTTTTAAAAGGATTTTTAAAAATTAATATTCAAAACAGTCATTTTGATTTGCACAGGAGATAACAGTTGTTCATGACATTTTTATTTCTGCATAAACAGATTTCCATTCTGGCTAAGGTTAATACAGTAGGAATTTGTTTTTACTTTGGGATATACAGTGATACCACCAGAGCACTTTGTTTGGTATGGAACCTACTAATTTATCCTTTATGCCTTTACGATCTTGTCAGTACTGCACGTCTTCCTTAGTTTTTCTAATCTAAAATAATCCCAGTGAAATCCTTTGATTGTCTGTTTGGACCTACTCCATTCCTAAAACAGGAATGTAATGGGCTTTATGGCACTTACTTGGGAGTAATTTATCCAGCAGAGTGACTATAGATACTTGTTTTAATAAGAATATGCTTTATGGTAAGTGGGGCCTGCTATTTAATTAGCCAAAGGGAAAGTAGTTCATGATACAATCTGTTCCAATCATCTTGGACATTAAACAAAAAGTCAGGCTAAGTTATTTATGTATATGCACTTTATTTGTAGTTGCTTTGAGCAAACCTCTTCTCTGAAACTTTATAGCATTTTCTGAGTGAGCTGAATTGTGGGAGGAGAAACGGGGGAAGGAAAGGACATGAGAGCATCCTATAAAATTTCTGAAAAAGAAGCAGAAGGTTTACTTATTGCTATCAAGGTTGGGAATGTAGGCATACCAAATGGAAAACAGGCAGAGAACTATGATTTATCCTCTGCTATTTGGTAGTTTGCATCTTTAGTGCAGAGCTGGTAGAATAATGTTGCAGGATGTTATGAAGACATTATGAGATTCATGTGTGTGTGTGTTTGTTTCTGTGTCTTTTCCTTGGAATTCCATTGCCGTTAGCAGGAACACATTTCTAAAGATTCAAAATTATGGCCCTATGTCTTTATTATAAATGAATAAATAAAATTTAAGAAGTTCAATAAAATCCAACCATTTTAATTCTTAGAGCAAAATGAAACATGTGAATACATTTTAAGAGATCTTCCCTTCCTAAAAAAACTATCATGATGATAAAATAGGAGTAAGTAGTATTATTTTCTAATTGGCTAAAATATGTGGTAAGGAAGTAATGTGTTAATGGATGAATGGAAATTTAAAGAAAGGGAGCAAAATATGAGACTGTAGGAGGTGGAACAAGATGGCGGCCAAGTAACAGCTTCCCTGCAACTGGGCACAGTGAGTCTGGGGAGATAAGAATCCAGGAATCTCTGGCTGGTAAGATCTGCCTATAATCATCCCTTTGAGGATACAGGGAGTCAGCAAGGGACTTCTGGACCCCAAGAGGAGGATAAAAACAGTGGAAAACTGGCAAGTGGTTGTGTGTGTTCAATTGACCTAATCCCGCTGGCAGCCGTAAGTACACGCAGCAGCGAGACTACAAACCAGAAAAGCCTTACCTGTGAACTGTTTTGGTGTTTTTGGACTTGGCACTCAGTTGAACTGCCTTGGAGAGAGCTTGAGCAGGAGTGCAGAGAACTTTGGGCATTGTCTAGGGCCCTAGACTGAGCCACTGAGCTGGATGGAGCTAATATTGTTCGGCTGTGGGCCACAAGGAGCCCTTGTGAGAGAACTGCCCTGGCAAGCTCCGCCCTCAGGGTTGCATAGCAAGGATTGGGTGGGAGCTAGTAACATAGTGACTGAGCAGCCTAAAGGTGGGGACTGAGCTGCCTTACAGCCTTAACCCTCAGAGGCAGAGTGAGACCAGTTTTGGCACACTGGAGCCTCGGACTGTTGCCCTGGGTAGAGTGCCCTGGCGTCACAGATCATAGCAACCTCAAACTCCTGGGCTTGGTGCCGCCCAGACCTCCATAAGGACTGCACCATGACCCCTGACCCATGACCCGTGCCCTGACCAGGAACTGTAGGAGCTGCACAACACTGTGTCCTCCCTCCTGTACCCTCCCTGCCTCCACACAGGCCTGCTCATCTGGCCAGAAACTCTGGTAGCTGTGTGCCCTCTAGAGCCCTCCCTGCCTCTGTACAGAGCCCTTCTCCTGCCCACAGACTGCTGGAGCCATGGGCTCTCTGTGCCAAAGTTACTGGCACCAGGCACTCCCAGAACCGTGTGCACCACCTCCCACCTTGTTGGGGCAGTCCCAGAGGAACTACACAGGGTCACTCCCTACAAAGATCCAGAAACAACAGAGTGATCCTGCTGGGGTCTAATCTTGGAGAGACACCTACCCAACTCTGAGGATGGTCAGAGGCAACGGTGAAAAACAATCATGAGGCGAAATCAACAGAAAAACTCTGGCAATATGAATAATCAGAGTAGATCAACTCCCCCAAGGATCAATGGGGCAGACACAGAACAAGATCCCATGCACAAAGAAATAGCTGAGATGTCAGAAATCAAATTCAGAATCTGGATAGTGAATAAGATCAAATCAGAATTCCAAGCAGTAACCCGAAAGATATCTCAAGAATTCAGCAAATTCAAAGACCAAATGACCAAAGATTTTCACACACTGAGACAAGAAGTTGCAGCCCTCGAAGATCTGAGAAACATAGTAGAATCCCTCAGTAACAGAATGGAACAAGCAGAAGAAAGGATTTCTGGCATTGAAGACAAAGCTTTCAAATGTCCCAAACTCTCAAAGAGGAAGAGAAATGGAGGGCAAAAACAGATCACTCTCTCAGAGAGCTCTGGGATAATTTGAAGAAAACCAATATTTGTCTTATAGGGATCACCGAAAGCAACGAAGTGACTTCATAAGGCATAGAGTCTCTTCTCTATGAGATTATGAAGGAGAACTTTCCAGACATACCAAGAGATTCTGAAATTCAGATAGCAGACAGTTTCAGAACTTCAACACAACTCAACCCAAATAAGACATCCCCCAGACACATCATAATCAATTTCACTACAGTGAATATGAAGGAGAAACTTTTGAAAGCAGCCAGACAAAAGAAAATCATCACCTACAAGGGCAAGAATATTGGAATAACTGCAGATCTCTCTGCTGAAACCTTTCAAGCTAGAAGAGGATGGTCATCAACTTTTAATCTCCTAAAACAAAATAATTTTCAACCCAGGATCCTGTACCCAGATAAAGTGAGTTTCATTTATGATGGAGAAATTAAATACTTCAATGACATTCACATGTTGAAGAAATTTGCCATAACTAAACCAGCTCTCCAGGATATTCTCAGACCCATCCTCCATAAAGATCAGCATAATCTCCACCACAAAAGTAAACCCACCCAGAAAATTTTGATCAAATTCTAACTTCCACAGTTGCAAAAGGATTAAAAATGTCCATCAGACTCTCAAAAGGAGTATCAATATTCTCAATTAATGTGAATGGTTTAAATTGTCCTCTAAAGAGGCACAGGTTGGCAGACTCGATACAAAAGCTCAAGCCAGATATCTGCTGCATACAAGAATCGCATTTTAATTTAAAAGACAAATATAGACTCAAGGTGAAGGGGTAGTCATCTATACTCCACGCAAATGGAAAGGAGAAAAAAGCAGGCATTGCAATCCTATTCACAGACGCAATAGGCTTTAAACCAACTGAAATAAGGAAGGATAAGGATGGACACTTCATATTTGTTTAAGGTAATACTCAATATGATGAGATTTCAATTATTAATATTTATGTACCCAACCAAAACACACCTCATTTTATAAGAGAAACTCTAACAGACATGAGCAACTTGATTTCCTCCAGTTCCATAGTAGTTGGAGATTTTAACACCCCTTTAGCAGTGCTGGTCCTCCAAAAAGAAGCTAAGCAAAGACATTTTAGATTTAACCTCAACCATTCAACACCTGGACTTAACAAACATCTACAGAACATTTCATCCCAACAAAACTGAATATACATTCTTTGATCGCCTTTTCTTCCCTAATTGCAATGGCTAAAACTTTCTTTACAATGTTAAAGAGCAAGGGAGACAATGGGCCACCTTGCCTGGTTCCTGTTCTAAGTGGAAATGATTTCGATTTAACTCCATTCAATACAATATTGGCTGTGGGTTTGCTGTAGATGGCCTCTATTAGTTTAAGAAATGCCCTTCTATACCAGAGATGTTGGCATAGATGTGGAGAAAAGGGCACATTTTTACATTGCTGGTGGGAATGAACACTAATACGTTCCTTCTGGAAGGATGTTTGGAGAATACTTAGAGACCTAAAAATAGACCTGCCATTCAATCCTATAATTCCTTTACTAGGTTTATACCCAGAAGACCAAAAATCACAATATAACAAAGGCATCTGTACCAGAATGTTTATTGTAGCCCAATTCATAATTGCTAAGTCATGGAAGAAGCCCAAGTACCCATCCATGCATGAATGGACTAGCAAATTGTGGTACATGTATACCATGGAATATTATGCAGCCTTAAAGAAAGATGG